>SJYC01045956.1:0-10968 GCA_006408675.1 Madoqua kirkii
TATAACTGGATATCCATTTAGGGACTTTCAAAAACTAAAATCAGTGCAAATTTGGTATTAGATAATTTCAGCCCTTTGACAGCTAAGAATGTCTTTTACTTATTTTACATATGAACAGGAAATAAGATGCATACAAAATTTTCAATTAACTTTCTCCAAATTATAATAGGTTATTCTCCACTCTTTCTTGACATTAAGTCTGACCATTCATTGTTGTCAGTCTGAGCTTTTGATGTTACTGAGAATTTTCTTTTTACTTATTGTCATTGTTATTTGGTGTGAACTTTTTTACTTGCATGAAAAATTACTAAACAGTTGCTCTTTAGTTGCCAGTTGTGATTAATTTATTTAATGCATAAATTTCACTGACTCAACATATTTAAAGAATTTTATTTAATTTCATTTAAATAATTTTTCTTCAAAATATTGACAGTAAAATAATTTAAGATTTATTGTGGCAAATTTCTCTCAAATTGATGATACTAATTTTAAATTGCCATGCATAATTAGAGTAGCTGTCCTGTAACTCCTTTATCAGCATTATGTATTACTGGTAGTATTTATGTTAAAGTCTAATAAATTGCATTAATTCAAATTTTTCCAGTCATTAATGAGCCACTTTTTTTTAGAGTTTGGTGAGGAAACATCAGCAAAGTAGCATCAGCTCTGGAGTATACAAAAGTCAGGCAGAGTCTGACAGTGGGGTTGAAGTTTGACTTGATCATATATTATTACTCCAGTCTTGGATGTGTCACTGTAATCTTGAACTTCAGTATTATATATGTGGAAAATAATCACATCTACTTCATAAGATTGTTAGGATTATACCATAATGCTGATAAATAATGTGCATAATAAGGTTTAGGTATATATATTTGATCTCAGAATATGTTTGTTATTTTAGTAATTTTTATTGTTATTTTTATATTGTTATAGTACTATTATTATTCTTGCCATCCCTTATTTGTCTTCCTTCTCTTGAAAAAAGTATATTCTTTACACTGTGTATCTACTGGGCTCTCCTGTTGGGATTCTTTTTACTGATATATAGAACAATTATTATCAGAATATTAACATTTTAATATTTGCAACATTTTTTGTTCGTATTTTTTTCCCTTTTATTCCTTTCAGTCAAGTTCTCTGTACTACATTTTAAGTTTGTATAAGCTGATACTACTGGGCTGATGTTTACCTTTTCCTCTTTTTTATTACTTTAAGATCATATGCAAATTGACAAAAAACTCACTATCCAAATCTTCTGTAGAAACCTCCAATTCAATATATACATAATCTTATAGTCTATCCCAAATTCCTCACATTTTGTATTAACGTTTCAAGCCCTAAATACGTATGTATATATACATTATATATTTTCCTTATATTAGGTTATTATCTTAGTTTCTATATTAAAGAATACCCAAACAGAAATGGCTTCAACAAGATAAGTACTTATCTTTTCATATGTAAAATTTAGGGGAAGATAGCTCTATTGTCATCAGAGACTAGGACTCTGATGACAACATAAGTATATGTAAAAAGGAGGCTCCTCATTGATCATCAACTGCACACAAGCACTTTCTTTCACTATAGACCACTCACACTATCCCTAATGGACAATCATAAGTTCCATCAGTGATTATATACCACTCAAAGCCTAGGATTTGGGGACAATGTGTCATTTGCTTCATTAGGTCAGGATACAACTCTTCATGAATTAAACATATAGAAATAAAAAGACAGTAGCTCAAATGGTAAAAAAAAAAAAATCTGTCTGAGATGCAGCAGACCAGGGTTCGATCCCTGGGTTGGGAAGTTCCTCTGGAGAAGGGAATGGCAATCCACTCAAGTATTCTTGCCTGGAGAATTGCATGGATAGAGAAGTCTGGCAGGCTACAGTCCATAGGGTCTCGAAGAGTCGGACATGACTGAGCAACTAACATACATACGTACAAAGCCTAGGGTTTGGGGACAATGTGTCATTTGCTTCATTAGGTCATGATATGACCCTTCATAAATTAACCATATAGAAATAAGAAGACTTGTTGCATCCTTCATATTCATGCTTAGTAAATAATGATTAAATCATAACATAAATACTAAGAAAAACTCACATTCCTAAAAGGAAAGAAGGCAATGATACAGGAGTATTTGTATATAGAAATTATTAAATATCCCTTGGAAGAAATAATTATAGTTTTTGTTTTGGCAATAGACCTTGATTTATATATCTGGCAGCTGCTAACTTTCTGTCCAAGATAAACTCCTTTTCCCCATTGACCTCTGTGGTCTAGATGACAGATAAAATACAGAATGCTCAGTTGAATTTGAATTTCAAATTGGGTAATGTGCATTTTTATTTGTTAAATTTGGCAATAGGGCTGTGTGGATCTGGCTTTAGCTTTTGTGCAGGCAATTACTATTTATCTGTTTTTCATAGTCATATGTGATACAATTTGAGGACATCTTTATTATAGACTGTGAAATTTCTGTATATGTTTTTTCCACTAGCATAATTTGAGGCCTTGTGAGTTGATTTAGAAACTGAGAAAAAACAGAATTGGTGGGGGGAGGTGTCAAAGATTTGTTTTTATTTATAAACACAAGTTCCTCAAATCTAAGTTGAGATAGTGATCATTTTGCTTTAATAATTTCCATGTTCAAAGATTCAAGTCAAAGATCTCCCTTAGACACAGTTTAGACATTGGAATGTCATTTTCTTTTATTGGTTGCTAATTTCATTTCTCAATTTAATGCAGGTTCGCTTGAGGCCATCTGAAAACAAACAAACAAACAAACATGTTGCTATGGAAAGCAAATTTGTTTTCTGTCTAATTAGACAGTCTCCTGACTACTATCAAAGCTACACTTCCTGTAAGTCTCGTCTCTAATTCTACTTTATTGTTCCCTAGGCATTTATAAATTATGATATATGCATAGAAATTTTGAATGTTGCATCTCTGCATTCTTTACCTATAAGTCCTTCTTTAATCGACCAGACTGTCACTTCACAATTAGCTAAAATGTCACCTCCTCTGTAAAGCCTGAACTGAGTCCTCCAAAAAACATTCAGTTAGTTCAGTTAATTTGCTCAGTTGTGTCTGACTCTTTGTGACCCCATGGACTGTAGCATGCCAGGCTTCCCTGTGCATCACCAACTCCTGAAGCTTACTGAAACTCATGTCTATCGAGTCAGTGATGCCATTGAACCATCTCATTTTCTGTCATCCCCTTCTCCTCCTGCCTTCAATCTTTGACAGCATCAGGGTCTTTTCCACTGAGTCAGTTCTTCACAAGAGGTTGCCAAAGTCTGGGAGTTTCAGCTTCAGCATCAGTCCTTTCAGTGAATATTCAGGGTTGATTTCCTTTGAGTTTGACTGGTTTGATCTCCTTGCAGTCCAAGGGACCTTCAAGAATCTTCTTGAACACCACTGTTCAAAAGCATCAATTCTTTGGTACTCAGGTTTCTTTATAGTCCAACTCACATCCATACATGACTACTGGAAAAAACATAGCTTTGACTAGACCAAGTAATATCTCTTCTTTTTAATATGCTGTCTAGGCTGGTCATAGCTTTTCTGCCAAGGAGAAAGTGTCTTTTAATGTCATGCCTGGAATTTCAGTTGAGCTGTTTCAAGTCCTAAAAGATGATGCTGTGAAAGTGCTGTATTCAATAAGCCAGCAAATTAGGAAAACTCAGCAGTGGTCACAGGACTGGAAAAGGTTAGTTTTCATTCCAATCCCAAAGAACGTTCAGCGACAAAGAATGTTCAGACTGTCACATGATTGGACTCATCTCTCATGCTAGCAAAGTAATGCTAAAAATTCTCTAATCCAGGCTTCAGCAGTACGTGAACAATGAAGTTCCAGATGTTCAAGCTGGATTTAGAAAAGGCAGAGAAACCAGACATGAAATTGCCAACATCTGTTGGATCATAGGAAAAGCAAAAGAGTTCCAGAAAAACACTGACTTCTGCTTTATTGACTATACCAAGGCCTTTGACTGTGTGGATCACAACAAACTGGAAAATTCTTAAGTACCAGGGTCCAGCCCTTGTTGGATTCAGAGTTATCTGAAGCATGAATGGCATCGGCAACTGAGAGAGACAGAGAATGTGATAATGAAAGAATTATGTAGTTAAGAAAATAGAGGAGAGAAAGAGGCTGATATTCCTTGGTTTACACAGAAAGCCAATAAAGCCCCAGCATGGGACTTGTTCTGTTCACATAGGCCGATGGCACCCTCTTGAATTGCTGAAGGTGACCCACCTTGGACACCATCTTGAGTGGGTCTTAGAAGCCTAGGCAGGAAAGCGAACTCAGAGGGCCCCTATGCTCCAGGGAATCAGCCTCAAAAGGAAAAGGAAAGAGAAAGAAAGAACAACATGGAGAGATGAAGCTTCAGTGAGCAAGACCTGTCACTTTATTTTCAGAGGGACCTTTTATACCCTAAGTTGTACATTGAGCAAAGTATAGTGCAGCGTCAGCTCAATATTCCATCAGTATTCACTTTATTGATATCAGGTTTCTTCCTGTATACTGTTTCATAAACATGGGTCTTATTTTTTTACATTATCTTCTGGCCTGGAGGCCTGTTGACATTTTATGACTCCTTTTTGATAAAGGTTAGTCAGCTAAACACTTATTTTCCCTTGAAATGTTTTTTCTTAAATTCGTTAGCCTGCATCACCCTTAAAGTACAGAGTTACATTTTTATGGAGCAAAGATTTATGGGGTTACAACAAAAAAAGAACTTATTAACTCAAAGTCTAATGTTGCTAATGTTAAGGCTACTACTTGTGTTTTTTTTTTTTTCTACATCTTAACTATATACACTCCCCAAAACACAATAGATAATGGATGTGGAAATTTGGCAGCAAACATTGGCTCAACAATGTTGCAAGTGTCTAGATAAACCTGCTAAGTAAAATAAAATGCTAACAGGGGGTCTGAATTGAAACACTCCTTTCATGCCCAGGAGATTTGTCAGCTAGAACCCTAAGTTAATTTTCTCCAGAAAAAGGTGGTCGGGGATAGCCCCCTGTTAATGTCAAAAGAGTTGGTGAAAGGCATAAAATAGTAAGACGGACAGATTCTGGTTTTAGGGTAGATGCCCAAGCAGGTCCAGGGGGCCCCTTCAAGTCCTGATGCGCTTTGCTCATCAGATCTCTCATATGACCTTGTCATGGGTGACATTGGCTCATGTAGTCCCTCAAGTCCTAAAGCCTTGCTTGTCAGCTCTCCTTCACATGACCTTGTCATGGGTGGGATCTCCCATGCTGGCTCCCAACACTATGGATATAGGAATATCAGGCCACCTTAGCTGCCGTCTGAGAAATCTGTGTGCAGGACAAGAAGCAAGAGTTAGAATGGGACATGGAACAAAAGACTGGTTCCATATTGAGAAAAGAGTATGTCAACGCAGTATATTGTCACCCTGCTTATTTAACTTATATACAGAATACATCACTTCATGGGAAATATATAGGAAAACAGTGTCAGACTTTATTTTGGGGAGCTCCAAAATCACTGCAGATGGTGACTGCAACCATGAAATTAAAAGACGCTTACTCCTTGAAAGAAAAGTTGTGACCAAACTAGATAGCATATTCAAAAGCAGAGACATAACTTTGCCAACAACGGTCCATCTAGTCAAGGATACGGTTTTTCCAGTGGCCATGTATGGATGTGAGACTTGAACTGTGAAGAAAGCTAAGCACCAAAGAATTGATGTTTGTGAACTGTGCTGTTGGAGGAGGCTCTTGAGAGTCCCTTAAACTGCAAGGAGATCCAACCAGTCCATTTTGAAGGAGATCAGCCCTGGGTGTTCATTGGAAGGACTGATGCTGAAGCTGAAACTCCAATACTTTGTCCACCTCGTGCAAAGAGTTGACTCTTTGGAAAAGACTCTGATGCTGGGAAGAATTGGGGGCAGGAGGAGAAGGGGAAGACAGAGGATAAGATGGCTGGGTGGCATCACTGACTCAATGGACGTGAGTCTGATTGAACTCTGGGAGTTGATGATGGACAGGGAAGTACGGCATGCTGTAATTCATGGGGTCACAAAGAGTTGGACATGACTGAGCAACTAAACTGAACTGAGAATACATCATGCGAAATGGCAGTCTGGATTAAGCAAAAGTTGGAATTAAGATTACCCAAAGAAATATCAATAATCTCAGATACGCAGATGACACCACCCTTATGGCAGAAAGTGAAGAGGAATGAAAGAGCCTCTTGATGAAACTGAAAGAGGAGAGTGAAAAAGTTGTCTTAAAACTCAGCATTCAGAAAATGAAGATCATGGCATTCAATCCTATTACTTCATGGCAAATAGATGGGGAAACAATGGAAAAAATGACAGACTTTATTTATTTATTTATTTTATTTGCTCCTCAAAATTACTGCAGATGGTGACTGCAGCCATGAAATTAAAAGATGCTTTCTCTTTGAAAGAGAAGCTATGACCAACCTATACAGCATATTAAAAAGCAGATACATTACTTTGCCAATAAAGGTCCTTCTAGTCAAAGCTATGTTTGTTTGTTTCCATTCATCATGTATGAATGTGAGAGTTGGCCTATAGAGTAAAGTGAAGTCACTCAGTTGTGTCCAGCTCTTTTTGGCTCTATGGACTGTAGCCTACTAGGTCCCACAGTCCATGGGATTTTCCAACCAAGAATACTGAAGTGGGTTGCCATTTTCTTGAATTGAGTGCCAAAGATTTGATGCTTTTGAACAGCGGTGTTCAAGAAGTCTCTTGAGAGTCCCTTGGACTGCAAGAAGATCAAACAAGTCAATCCCAAAGGAAATCAACCCTGAATATTCATTGGAAGGACTGATGCTGAACTGAAACTCTAATACTTTGGCCACCAGATGTGAAGAACTGATGCATTGGAAAAGACCTTGATGCTGGGAAATATTGAATGCAGTAGGATAAGGGGATGACAGAGGATGAGATGTTTGAGTGGCATTACCAACTCGATGAACATGAGTGTGAACAAGCTCCAGGAGTTGGTAATGAACAGGGATGTCTTGTGTGCTACAGTCTATCGAGTTGCAAAGATTTGGTCACGACTGAGCAACTCAACTGAACTGAATATTTTATTTTCTTTCCCCGTCTCAATTTTGTGAGTGTTCACTGTAAGCCAACAGCTCTTCTTTGTAAACTGCTCATAAGGTGATTATGTAGAAAGATGAATTCTAATTCTTCCCTTTGACAATTTGCATAGCAAACAGAACACAATAAATATATACATACATACACAGAAAAGGGGCTTCTCTTGTGACTCAGCTGGTAAAGAATCCACCTGTAATGTGAGAAACCTGGGTTTGATCCCTGGTTTGGAAAAATCCCCTGGAGAAAGGAATGGCTACCCATTCCACTATTTTGGCCTTGAGAATTCCATGGACCATAGTACATGGTGTCACACATAGTTGGACATGACTGAGAAACTCTCATTTTCACTTTACATATAAAATAAGGATTTAAAAATCTTTAAAATATATTACCAGAGAATGTATTAGATGTGTTTTTTCCTCTATAGAATGAAAAGTCACTATTTGTTCATATTTTCTCAAATAAGTAAAATCTACTTTTCTATTTGCAGGGTTTGGAGATATAGTATCTGACTAAGATCTCTGGAAAGGAGTCAGCCTTCATAGTTTTCAATGTCATTTCTGGGCTTCATGTTTCTCCCACATTTTACTTTAATGCAAACTCTTACAAGGCTAGTATTCTTAATACATACTTTCAATAATATAATTCCTTAAGCCAAAATAGATGGTGGTTCCACATTCAAGAACCTAATTATTATAGTCTCAACTTATCTTAGTGTTGTCAAGTACTTGCTTGAAGTTCTCTGTAGCCCAAACAAGCCTGTCTCAACTGCTTCCTTGCCTTCATTCATCTTTGCACTCAACTTGTAGCAATCTTCCCCATCTCATATTTATCAGTGTGATGTTAGTACTACTATCTTTGTAAGCTCAATACCACTGTTCTTTATGAGCCCTCTCCTGAGCCTAATGAAAGTGAAAATGTTAGTTGATCAGTCCTGTCTGACTCTGCGATCTCATGGACTTTATCCTGTCAGGCCCCTATGTACATGGAATTCTTCAAGCAAGAATACTGGAGTGGGTTGTCATTCCCTTCTCCAAGGCAATTCTCAACCCAGGGATCAAACCTGGGTCTCTGGCTTTGTGGGCAGATTCTTTACCATCTGAGCCACCAGAGAAGTCAATATAAACAGAAGCGAACATATGTATATATCTAAGGTTGTAAGTATGATGTGGGCACATAATTACTAATGATACCACTTAATTAGAAGTTTATTTTCTAATTTTGATATCAAGCCCAAGTGCAGGTATTTCAAACTTGTCAGTGTATTTGAAAATACTTTGAGAGGTAAGTAGCAGGTAAATGACTTAACAAATCTAATCCATTTTATTAAACAGACAATATCCTATTTATTTGTGTACAATGACTTTACCAGATTATGAATGTGATAACTGCAGGAAACTTTTCAGTGTCTATTGCCAATTTGCTCTGTGTCTTAGTCAAAAAGTATTTTCAAAAAAGCAAATCAACCATGATTCAGTAAATATAAAATATCTACAGTACTGTTGTAACATAAAAACAATCATTTAGAAAGAGTGACACTACTTAATCTTCAAAAATGTTAGTGACATCTGTTGAAATGTAAAGGATACAATTATTTTAGTCTGCTGAAAACATTTTTTTCAAGTAGGGGCTCCTGACTTGCAAGGAAAAATAGTCTCTGGCTTACGTTAATAGAATTAAAGCATTAACTACAAGATGAAAAAATAAGTTAACTCATGTATCATACTTGAATATAAATATATTTGACTAGGTTTCTAATGAGTACTGTCTTTGAAGAATTTCCCCTTCCCATTACAATTATTTGCATTTTAACTTGCAGCCATTTGTATCACCATGCCATTGCAGGTCTATTCAGGGAATTAGTCTAAATGTTTTATGTACTAAATGGGTGTTAGAAAAATCCCCCAATTTTGTTAATGCCATAATTGCACAGTTCAGTTTAGTTCAGTCGCTCAGTCGTGACCGACTCTTTGCGACCCCATGAACCGCAGCAGGCCAGGTCTTCCTGTCCATCACCAACTCCCAGAGTTCACTCAGACTCATGTCCATTGAGTCAGTGATGCCATCCAGCCATTTTATCATCTGTTGTCCCCTTTTCCTCCTGCCCCCAACCCCTCCCAGCATCAGAGTATTTTCCAATGAGTCAACTCTTCGCATGAGGTGGCCAAAGTACTGGAGTTTCAGCTTCAGCATCATTCCTTCCAAAGAAATCCCAGGGCTTATCTCCTTCAGAAAGGACTGGTTGGATCTCCTTGCAGTCCAAGGGACTCTCAAGAGTCTTCTCCAATACCACAGTTCAAAAGCATCAATTCTTCAGCGCTCAGCCTTTTTCACAGTCCAACTCTCACATTATTCCAGGGTTGATCTCCTTCAGAATGGACTGGTTGGATCTCCTTGCAGTCCAAGGGACTCTCAAGAGTCTTCTCCAACACCACAGTTCAAAAGCATCAATTCTTCGGCGCTCAGCCTTCTTCACAGTCCAACTCTCACATCCATACATGACCACAGGAAAAACCATAGCCTTGACTAGACAGACCTTAATCGGCAAAGTAATGTCTCTGCTTTTGAATACGCTATCTAGGTTGGTCATAACTTTTCTTCCAAGGTGTAAGCGTCTTCTAATTTCATGGCTGCAGTCACCATCTGCAGTGATTTTGGAGCCCCCCAAAATAAAGTCTGACACTGTTTCCGCTGTTTCCCCATCTATTTCCCATGAAGTGATGGAACCAGATGCCATGATCTTCGTTTTCTGAATGTTGAGCTTTAAGCCAACTTTTTCAGCCTCCACTTTCACTTTCATCAAGAGGCGTTTTAGTCCCTTTTCACTTTCTGCCATAGCAGTCACAAAAACTAATACTTGACTATAGTTATTCTGATGTCAACTTCTAAGATAAAACTTTTAGACCTATTTGAAAATAAAAATACATATACATAAGCCATTTTGCAAATAGTTTCAGGAGATTCATATGCTTCAAGAAGCCCATGGGGTTCCCAACTATGCCAATTTTTAAATAAATGGTAATAAGTGCTTCCTTTCCAAGATAGATCCCAATGTCCCTTTTCCTTAATTCTAGGTGGGCTGTGATTTGCTTGCAACCAATAAATTGTGGCAAGAGTAGCAGTGCATGGCTAAGCCATAAATTGGTCTATTTTTCACCTTGTTTGCTAAAACAGTTTTGCTTAAAGCTATGAGCAGTATGTAAGACTTTTGTCTAACCCAAGGACATCATATTGTAAGAAAGTCAATCCACTTGGAAAGACAAACTATCGTAGCTTCTGTGGTTAGCAGTCCTAGTCTCTGAGTCCTCATAGTTCTAATGCCAGATATAAAAAATGATCCTAACATGACTTTAGAAATTGAGTCACCTCCAGTTTTGATACTTCTCAGAAGGATAATCTTGGGATAGAAGAAATGTGCTTCCTTTTTGCCCTTTTTAATATTCTAACCAAGAGAAAACAAGGATAAATGTATTTTTTCTTTTACACATTGCATTTTGTATAACTGATTATAAGAGATATTTGTTATTCAATGCAACAACTTACATTAAAAAGTTTAAGTATGTAGAGAACAGAAATTCAGAAGTATTGGGTTTGACTGAACTAAGCTAGTCACACAAGGACTTAAAAACAGAGAAAAAAATTTGATATTCTGTTTCTTCCAGGAAATGAAGATTCGTAAAAATAGATTAAAATTGGAAATCTGGTCTTCCAATTAATGTGTTCTAAGTCCATCAACTGTGACCTTTTAGAGATAGGATTTCAAAAGAAAAAGGTATCATAATTAAAAGCAAAAAATTGTTAAATTAATCTTCAGAGGGCATGTCCCCTCTCCCCCCCCCCCCCCCCCCCAG
>SJYC01045958.1:0-10918 GCA_006408675.1 Madoqua kirkii
CTGAGTGTGTCTCACAAATATGGTGTCATTTTCTGTATTATTTTTAATTTTTATTTTTTAGAAACTTCTTTTTATCTGTCTTACTCTCTTCCATCTGAAGTCACCTGTTTGTTTTCTGTATCTAGAACTCTGTTTCTGCTTTGTTATATTTGTTTATTTATTTTGTTTTTAGATTCCAGAAGTAAATGAAATCACACAGTATTTGTCTTTCTCTGTGTGACTTCACTTAACATAATACCCTCTAGGTCAGCAATGCTGTCACAGATGGCAAGATTTCATTCTTTTGTATAGTTGAATATTATTGATAAGTGTGTACCTCATTTTCTTCATCCATTCATCTATTAATGGACACTTAGTTTGCTTCCATATCTTGGCTATTGTAACTAATGCTGCAATAAACAAAAGTATGCATGTATCTTTTCAAATGAGTGTTTTTGTTTTCTTTTTTTAATATCAATTTGTTTAATTTATTTTATATTAAAATTTATTTTAATTTAATTCACTTGTTTTAATTGTTAATTACTTTACATTGTATTGGTTTTGCCATACATGAACATGAATCCACCATGGGTATACACGTGTTCTTCATCCTGAACCCTCCTCCCTCCCCATATCATCCCTCTGGGTCACCTCAGTGCATCAGCAGCCCCCAAGCACACAATATCATGCATCAAACATGGACTGGTGATTCATTTCATATATGATATTGTACATGTTTCAATGCCATTTTCCCAAATCATCCCACCCTCTCTCTCTCCCACAGACTTCAAAAGACTACTCTATACATCTGTGTCTCTTTTGTTCTCTCACACACAAGGTTATCATTATCATCTTTCTAAATTCCATATATATGCATTTAGTATACTGTACTGGTGTTTTTCTTTCTGGCTTACTTCACTCTGTATAATAGTCTCCAGTTTTATTCACCTCATTTGATTCAAATATATTCCTTTTAATGCCTGCGTAATACTCCATTTTGTACATGTACCACAGCTTTCTTATCCATTCATATGCTGATGGACATTTAGGTTTCTTGCGTGTTTTGTCTATTATAAACAGTGCTGTGATGAACTGTTGGGGGTACATGTGTGTCTTTCAATTCTGTTTTCCTCAGTGTGTGTTTTTGTTTTCTTTGGATAAAAATATACAGGAGTAGAATAGCTGGATCCTATAGTAGTAGTTTTATTTTTATGAGATCTCTACATATGGTTTTTATAGTGCCTACACCAATTTATATTCACAAAAACAGTGCATGAGAGTTTCTTTTCTCTCCACATCCCCAGCAACACTTGTTATTTGTTGTCTTTTTGTTAATATCCATTCTGACTGGTGTGATGTAATACATCATTTTGGTTTTGGTTTGATTTCCCTGATGATTAGTGATGGTGAGCATCATTTCATGTGCCTGCTGGCCATCTGTATATCTCATTTGGAAAAATGTCCCATATTTTAATTGTTTTTTGTTTTGTTTTGTATTTAATATTAAGTTGTATGTGTTCTTTGTATTGATATATTTGGGATACTTACACAACATCAGATATATAATTTGTAAATATCTTCTCCCATTCAGTAGGTAACCTTTTTGTTTTGCTGATTGTTTCCTTCACTGTGCAAAAGCTTTATAGGTTAATGTAGTCCCATTTGTTTATTTTTGCTTTTGTTTTGTTTAAGGTCTATTTGAGATTTATCTTATTTCCTGAGGTTGACTTTTGTTGCTGTAAATTTCCTTAGAATTGCTTTTGCTGCATCTCATAAATTTTGGAATGTTGTATTTTCATTTTTGTATGTCTGAAAGCAATTTTTAAAATTTCCTCTGACATTTTCATTGACCCATTGGTTGCTTAGTAACATATTGTTTTGACTCCACATGTTTACAGTGTTTTGTTATTGTTGTTGGTGTCGTTCCTTTTAGATTCTTACTTGTTAATTTCTAGTCTCATACTGTTATGGTTAAAAAACGTGTTTGATATGCTTCAGTTTTCTCCATTTTATTTCACTTTCAGCCTTAAATTTATTTAATGGACTAGCATATAATTTCTCGAGGAAAATATTCCATGTTGACTTAAAAATTATGCATCCTACTGCTTTGGGATGCAATATTCAGAAGATATCTCACACACTAGTAAAATAATGCTCAAAATTTATCAAGCCAGGCTTCAGCAATATGTGACCTGTGAAATTCCAGATTTTGAAGCTGGTTTTAGAAATGGTAGAAGAACCAGATATCAAATTGCCAGCATCCGCTGGATCACGGAAAAAGGAAGAGAGTTCCAGAAAAACATATATTTCTGCTATATTGACTATGCCAAAACCTTTGACTGTGTGGATCACAATAAACTGTGGAAAATTCTGAAAGAGATGGGCATATAAGACCACCTGACCTGGCTCTTGAGAAATCTATATGCAGATCAGGAAGCAACAGTTAGAACTGGACATGGAACAAAAGATTGGTTCCAAACAGGAAAAGGAGTACGTCAAGGCTGTATATTGTCACCCTGATTATTTAACTTCTGTGCAGAGTACATGATGAGAAACGGTGGACTGGAAGAAACACAAGCTGGAATCAAGATTGCCGGGAGAAATATCAATAACCTCAGATATGCAGATGACACCACCCTTATGGCAGAAAGTGAAGAGGGACTAAAAAGCCTATTGATGAAAGTGAAAGATGAGAGTGAAAATGTTGGCTTAAAGCTCAACATTCAGAAAACGAAGATTATGGCATCTGGTCCAGTCACTTCATGGGAAATAGATGAGGAAACAGTTGGAACACTGTCAAACTTTATTTTGGGGGGATCCAAAATCACTGCAGATGGTGATTACAGCTATGAAATTAAAAGATACTTACTACTTGGAAGGAATGTTATAACCAACATAGATACTACATTCAAAAGCATATATATTACTTTATCAACAATTATCTGTCTGATCAAGGCTATGGTTTTTCCAGTGGTCATGTATGGATGTGAAAATTGGACTGTGAAGAAAGCTGAGTGCTGATTTTTGTTTTGTTTTGTATTTAATATTAAGTTGTATGTGTTCTTTGTATTGATATATTTGGGATACTTACACAACATCAGATATATAATTTGTAAATATCTTCTCCCATTCAGTAGGTAACCTTTTTGTTTTGCTGATTGTTTCCTTCACTGTGCAAAAGCTTTATAGGTTAATGTAGTCCCATTTGTTTATTTTTGCTTTTGTTTTGTTTAAGGTCTATTTGAGATTTATCTTATTTCCTGAGGTTGACTTTTGTTGCTGTAAATTTCCTTAGAATTGCTTTTGCTGCATCTCATAAATTTTGGAATGTTGTATTTTCATTTTTGTATGTCTGAAAGCAATTTTTAAAATTTCCTCTGACATTTTCATTGACCCATTGGTTGCTTAGTAACATATTGTTTTGACTCCACATGTTTACAGTGTTTTTGTTATTGTTGTTGGTGTCGTTCCTTTTAGATTCTTACTTGTTAATTTCTAGTCTCATACTGTTATGGTTAAAAAACGTGTTTGATATGCTTCAGTTTTCTCCATTTTATTTCACTTTCAGCCTTAAATTTATTTAATGGACTAGCATATAATTTCTCGAGGAAAATATTCCATGTTGACTTAAAAATTATGCATCCTACTGCTTTGGGATGCAATATTCAGAAGATATCTCACACACTAGTAAAATAATGCTCAAAATTTATCAAGCCAGGCTTCAGCAATATGTGACCTGTGAAATTCCAGATTTTGAAGCTGGTTTTAGAAATGGTAGAAGAACCAGATATCAAATTGCCAGCATCCGCTGGATCACGGAAAAAGGAAGAGAGTTCCAGAAAAACATATATTTCTGCTATATTGACTATGCCAAAACCTTTGACTGTGTGGATCACAATAAACTGTGGAAAATTCTGAAAGAGATGGGCATATAAGACCACCTGACCTGGCTCTTGAGAAATCTATATGCAGATCAGGAAGCAACAGTTAGAACTGGACATGGAACAAAAGATTGGTTCCAAACAGGAAAAGGAGTACGTCAAGGCTGTATATTGTCACCCTGATTATTTAACTTCTGTGCAGAGTACATGATGAGAAACGGTGGACTGGAAGAAACACAAGCTGGAATCAAGATTGCCGGGAGAAATATCAATAACCTCAGATATGCAGATGACACCACCCTTATGGCAGAAAGTGAAGAGGGACTAAAAAGCCTATTGATGAAAGTGAAAGATGAGAGTGAAAATGTTGGCTTAAAGCTCAACATTCAGAAAACGAAGATTATGGCATCTGGTCCAGTCACTTCATGGGAAATAGATGAGGAAACAGTTGGAACACTGTCAAACTTTATTTTGGGGGGATCCAAAATCACTGCAGATGGTGATTACAGCTATGAAATTAAAAGATACTTACTACTTGGAAGGAATGTTATAACCAACATAGATACTACATTCAAAAGCATATATATTACTTTATCAACAATTATCTGTCTAATCAAGGCTATGGTTTTTCCAGTGGTCATGTATGGATGTGAAAATTGGACTGTGAAGAAAGCTGAGTGCTGAAGAATTGATGCTTTTGAACTGTGGTGTTGGAGAAGACACTTGAGAATCCCTTGGACTGCAAAGAGATCCAACCAGTCCATCCTAAAGGAGACCAGTCCTGAATGTTCATTGGAAGAACTTATGTTGAGGCCTAAACTCCAGTACTTTGGCCACCTCATGCAACGAGTTGACTCATTGGAAAAGACCCTGATGCTGGAGGAATTGGGGCAGGATGAGAAGAGGACAACAGAAGATGAGATGGCTGGATGGCATCACTGCCTCGATGCACATGAGTTTGCATGCACTCCAGGAATTGGTGATGGATAGGAAGGCCTGGTGTGCTGCGATTTATAGGGTCACAAATAGTTTTACATGACTGAGTGACTGAACTGAACTGATTCTGAAGGTATTTCTTCTGTCTTATCAAATTTATTCCATCTGATCAATATTTTCTTATTGGATTTCTGTCTGGATGACCTGTCCATTGATATAAATGGGGTCTTAATTTGCTTTACAATAATTGTAGTACTAGCTATTTCTTTCTTTACATCTTTTAAAAGTTGTTATATGTGTTTCAGTGTTTCTATGTTGGTTCATATGTATTTACAAGTGTTATATCTTATTTTTGAATTGATTCCTTTATTGAGGACTTATCTCCCACAGTCTTGATTTCCTTCTCCAGTGACATTTTTAATAGAATATCTTTAAATCAAACATTACTAAATTCAGAAGTGACAGTTTAGGCTAATATAGCTATAGAGAATTACATTAAAGCTAAGTACCCTGTTTGAAATAAATTAACATTAGCATTTAAGAGAGCTGGGTTCCACCTGAGGTTCTGCCAATAGTGAGCTGTATGAGTTTAGTTATTTATCAAACAATATACTTTAGTTCCTTTTTCTAAGGTAGGCATGCTAGTTCTCTCTAAACTCTTCAGATGATATGTGTGTGTGTTTGTGTGTGTTTTAATATTGGCTAAAATCAAAGCATTTCATGGGGAAATGATCAATGACAATAAAGGACAATAAAATTAATGAGGAAAAGGGTAGGATTCAAATCATATTCATTAAAATAAATTCAACTTTATATAAATAAAAATGCTTCTACATCTGAAAGTACATATTATTTAAATAAGAGAAAATGTATAAGTAATTTTTATTTTCTTATTTGCATATTTCAATGTTACTAAAGTTATAGTTAAAAATAAATTTTTTTTGTTATAAGCCTGCTGGGAATTTTTTTTTTAATTGAAAGCATTGTGTTAAAGAAAATACATTATCATAATGAGAAGAATGAAGTAGATTTTAGTTAAAAAAGAGAACAAAGCTGAAGGTCACATGAACTTTGAACTTAATTTTGTCTGCCAAATGTTAATTATATGCCCTGGGCTGGAATGCTTGATTGCTCTAAATCACTTTCATTGTCTATAATATGACAATAATAAAGGTGTTTTAATGTTTGTTGTTTACAATAGATTAATAAAATCCAACCATTTATAATCTCCAAATACTATTGTCTAATGATTTTTTTTTTAATTTCCAAGAAAGGTTTCAATTTTAATGAAACAAAACAAAACTTCCCAAACCAGTTTATGTTAAACATAGTTAAGGAAAAAGCTGCTTTTCTTCACTTCTTCACTAGTATCTATCATGTTAGTTCCTTTGTCCACAACGGGTATTGTTTTAAAATTTGATAACCTGATATAATACTCAATTTTCTTATCTTATATGTGTATGTAATTATACTTGTCCGTGCAGGTATTATGGTAACACAATGAAATGAGATAATACATGCAAAAAGTCTAGCTTAGAGAAGAAGCTCCTATTACTAGAGAACTGATAAAGACAGACTTTAGCATTCACTGAGGATGAATGCCACTAAAAGATCACTCGAAGCATCCATTTCAGTATGACTCAGAAACCAGAGGGAAAAAACAGTCATATATAGAACATTCTTGAAAAAATTGCCAAGCTTCTTCATTGGGTAGAGAAAGAAGATCCTAGATTTTGGAATTCATGCTATAATACAGTGCGCACACTATCTTGTAGATATCTAAAGAAATAAGATCTACTAGATATGAAAACTATTTCTCCTTTTCAGTTTAGTGATTTAGTGATACAGTAGTAACAAATATATACTACATTATATTTTGTAATATCTAAGCTATATCTCTCAATTAATAATAGCTTTATTAAAATTTCCCTGAAACCAGACACCAAATTCTGTAAGCTTAAGGCCATAAGTGAAATAAGGAATTTGCCTAATGCTGTCTATTACCATTGTTTTCCTCTAGAGATAAGTATAAAATGACATTTCATAGTCTATTTTATGGTTGAATGTATGCTAAGTCACTTCAGTCATTTCCAACTTTTTGAGAGCCAATGGACTATAGCCCTCCAGGCTCTTTTGTCCATGAGGTTCTTCAGGCAATACTGGAGTGGGTTGCCATTCCCTCCTCCAGGAGATCATCCCCACTGAGGTATCAAACCCGTGTCCCCCATGGCTCTTGCATTGCAGGCAAATTCTTTACTTCTGAGCCATGTTCAGTTCAGTTCAGTTGATCAGTCATGTCCTACTCTTTGTGACCCCATGAATTGCAGCACGCCAGGCCTCCCTGTCCATCACCAACTCCTGGAGTTTACTCAGACTCATGTCCATCGAGTCAGTGATGCCATCCAGCCATCTCCTCCTCCGTTGTCCCTTTCTCCTCTGCCCCCAATGCCTCCCAGCATCAGAGTCTTTTCCAATGAGTCAACTCTTCACATGAGGTGGCCAAAGTACTGGAGTTTCAGCTTTAGCATCAGTCCTTCCAAAGAAATCCCAGGGCTGATCTCCTTCAGAATGGACTGGTTGGATCTCCTTGCAGTCCAAGGGACTCTCAAGAGTCTTCTCCAACACCACAGTTCAAAAGCATCAATTCTTTGGTGCTCAGCCTTCTTCACAGTCTAACTCTTACATCCTTACATGAGCACAGGAATAACCATAGCCTTGACTAGACGGACCTTAGTCGGCAAAGTAATGTCTCTGCTTTTGAATATGCAATCTAGGTTGGTCATAACTTTTCTTCCCAGGAGTAAGCATTTTTTAATTTCATGGCTACAATCACCATCTGCAGTGATTTTGGAGCCCCCAAAAAGAAAATCATGTAGAAGCCCCTATTATATGCTTACTCAATTATAAATGCACTAAAATCAGAAAGTGGAAAATGAGAATGCAGTATGTGAGCACCTTACTCTGGTATGCTTATAACATTATGGGTTCATTAAACTTCAGCAGTTCTCAAAACTTGTACCTGCTTTTGCTTTTATGTTTTCCTTTTTTGTAAAAACAAACAAAAAAGAAAACTAACAAGACTATGGACCTAAAATTTAAATAATATTTTACTTGAGCTTGAGCTCCTTCTATAGGACAATCCAAAACAGGGAGCCTTTTTCAGTATATTAAGTTTCCTATCAACAGCTACACTTAGAAAATATGCTAGTAGAGTAAAAAGAAGAGAATTAATGGCACTATCTTCTCTTCACTGCATTCAACAAACATTTCTCTCCATACGTGCATTCCATTAAATGACATTTTATCATAAATATTCACAATAAAAAGTGCTGATGTCCATTTAAAATTATAACCAAATGCACATCTTCAAAATTAACTTAATGAATCTGCTACCTATCCATCTGTTGGTAAAAGTAAAGGGAATTGACAACAGTTAGAAAAATTCAGTCACACTGAAAATCATGCCACTGCTGCTGCTAAGTTGCTTCAGTCGTGTTTTACTCTGTGCAACCCCACAGACTGCAGCCCACCAGGCTCCTCCATCCATGGTATTTTCCAGACAAAAGTACTGGAGTGGGGTGCCATTGCCTTCTCTGAATCATGCCACTGCTCTTCTTTTATTATTCTTTACACACCAGCATGCATTAAGTGATTTTTTAACTAGAGCAAATATTTGATGTGTATATTATATCTACTATACTCTGCCAGGGACTGAAGAGGATTCAAATAGATGAGTGGGTCTCATGATATCAGTTCATCAGTTTATGAGGATTAGAATATAATATAAATATCAGAATACTAGCCATTATAAACTTGCTATACAAGCTTACAGGGAGAGCATTCAGAATTCTAAAAAAAAAAAAAAAACCCATCCATTGTAAAAATAATAAAATTTTCATGGAGATTTAGAATGGACTTTGAATAGTAAAAATAATTTAAATTTCTTGGAAATAGGGTATAGTGAAATTTAGCAGAAAAACATGTAGTAGGCAAAATCATGAAGCTGGTTGTATGGATGGTCTGCTTCAGAACAAACATGCACCCTACAGAAGAGTCATGTAATACAGGTAGACATGTAGGAAGACAGGTGAAGTGATATCAAGAGCTTTGTCTAAGTGATAGAAAACAAGAATAAAAAAAATTCACCAACTCAGATGAAGGGAGCCTTTAAATTTTTGTTAATAGGGAAACTGACTATAGTAACCAATCTCTGAGAATAGCCCAGAGTGATTACAATGACTGGTATACACACTTTTGTAGTACCCTTCCATATTGTAACGGTGACCAAAAGAATAAGTGTACCAAAAGAATAAGATTGTCTGAGTGACCAAAAGAATAAATCAGATAGATGTACATCACTTCGGATTGTTATAAAACATACTGTGACTTCCATCCTATTCACTCTTTCTCTCTTTCTTTGTCTCCCTTCCTTATCATTCATTCGTGAGGAAGCCATGTCAGGAGTAGCTCTATAAAAATGATGAAGGATGGATGCTTCCTGCCATTAAGTACATGAGTAAGCTTAGAATGAGAACTTCCAGTCACAGTGAAATCTTAAGATATAGCCCAACTCAACAGCTTGACTGCAACCACATGAATGACCCTGAAAATAACCGTGGAGCAAGAATCCTCACAGATTCCTGCCTTTCAGAAGAAGTGTGAATTATAAATTTTTGTTGTGGTTAAAGCTACAAGTTTGGGAACTATTAGTTATGTAGCAATAGATAACTACTATAATTATGGATGGACTCTCTCACATAATATTGTTTATATGGCACTGAAATCTGAGCTGACTACAACAGAAAGATGTAAGAGGTGAGAGGACCAGTTTTAGGAACTTACTATATACTGAACCTCCTGCCATGTGCACTATATGATTTCCTCATTAAATGACTCAGGTATGTTTTTTGAAAGGAGATACTATTTGTATTTTTGTTTTATAAAAACAAATAATTAAGTAACTTGTCCAAGATCACACAGATACTGAGTGATGAGTCAAACTTCAAACTCTCACTTGTTTATATAAATAACTGTTGGCTAAATTAATAAATAATCATAAGGGAGCACATTTTATGAGTTATTATAATTTGCTGCTAATACTTTTCCCCTGCTTTTAATAAAATTTGGAAAGATTCTGAACTAATTACATTTTTGTTGTAGTTCCCAAATAAATGGAATCAAAGGAAAATGTCCAAAAAGGAAATGGCTTGGTATACTTCCCTGGTCCAGATGTACCTAAAATTTTCATAGTGCAGGTCTTTATGAAAACTCTATTTAAACTACCCTGTCTGGCTTTTTATGTACGAGTGGTTTCTAGGAAGTGCTTCCTTTAGACCACTTTTGAAGTTTCAAGTAATAAAGAAACTTAGAAAAAATATTCCAGGAGAAAATTTAAACTCCTAAAATGGTATTCACTTTAACACAGTTTAAAAAGTCTTCAGATGAGATACAAGCAAAAGTGAAATAAACACTCAAAAGGAAAAAAGTGGGCGAAGGATAAATAGCAAGGTAACAGCAATATTTTCAAAACTCAACTTATAAAATAAACACATAGCTAAAAATACTGAGATCAACATTAATGCCTAGTGTAAAACCCCAACAGATTGTCTCAAACTGTATTTTAAGAGGCAGTAGAGAATGGATGCCAGAATGAGCCTGCATAGATTTACATCCTAACTTTGCTTTTTATGAACCACACAACTTTGGGAAATAACTTACCCTATGCACCTCATCTCAAAAAGGAGAAGATAATTGTGCTTAACTCCTAGGGTTGTTGTGAAAATTAAATGAGTTAAAATACACATATAATTTTGAAGACTGACTAGTTAATTTACATTAACTGCTGCATATCTTTCCTGATAGATATACAAAGTTGAGGGGTGGAGGTATGGCATTTTCAGGCAACTCTGTTAGTTCTTACATTTGGTAAAATGACAGGATCCAGACCCGGTGGATCCAGGGTAATTCGAAGGGGAGACAGAATCAACATCCTAGGAAAAAACTTATTTAATTACAGATATATAGAGAGATTAGAAAGGAATAGTGTAGTAGGAAAATTAGTGGAGAAAAAGAGGCTGAATAACTTGGTTTACATGGGATACCAATAAAGCTTTGAGACAAGA
>SJYC01045960.1:0-12230 GCA_006408675.1 Madoqua kirkii
TTGGGACTTGATTGAGCGCTCCTGTTCGCTGTGTTCAAGGATGCCCACGGGAGCTTCGCTGGGGGCGGCGCAGGTCTTGGCTGCGGGAGGGGCGGGGGCGAGGGGTCTCGGACGCTCGACTCTCCTCTATCTCAGTGCACTTTAGGCATTTATTTCCCAGCGAGGAAAAAGCTGGGCAGTTTCAGCGCAAACCCTAATTACTTGATTTCGGGAACAAACAGGAGATTGAGACCTGGGAGCCAGGAAAGAAGTTTCAGCATATTTATAATTATACAGTTCGTGCATGTGCCGCGTGTGCCCACCTCTCTCCCACCCGGGCGCACGCAGTCTGCCTGTTTCCCGCCCCTGGCGCAGCTCCGGTGCAGAAGTGGTTACACCTTGATTCCGCCGGTAGCGAGAGAAACAGGTGTGTGCGCGCACGGCGAGCGCTGATTGGCGGTGCCGACTCGGGTGAACTACTTGAACGTGCCCGGGGAGTCCTGCGGCGGCAGGGTCTCCGTCCGGTGGACGCCGGGCGCGCGCGGTGGCTTCGCGGTGACCCGCGGGCTTGTCTGTTTCGCGTTCGTTTCAGGACGCGACCCCGCGCCGCGCGTGTGCGGTGAGGCCGCTGGGGCAACCGCGGTGCCTCCCCCCGGAGAAGCGAGCCGCGCGGCAGTCCCAAGGGGAAGATGAGCCGCACCAGTGCCAGGTCCGGGCACCTGTCGCAGCCGGTCGTGAAGAGCGTGCTGGTATACCGCAACGGGGACCCCTTCTTCACGGGCCGCCGCGTCGTCTTCCACGAGAAGAAAGTGTCCAGCTTCGACGTCTTCCTCAAGGAGGTGACGGGCGGCGTACAGGCGCCCTTCGGAGCGGTTCGGAACATCTACACCCCGCGGACCGGGCACCGCATCTGGAAGCTAGACCAGATCCAGAGCGGGGGCAACTACGTGGCCGGGGGCCAGGAAGCCTTCAAGAAACTCAAGTGAGTCCGTCTGTCCCCGCCGCGCATCGTTTCAGGGGTTGCTAAGGTGGAGAGGAGTAACCCCCACCTCGGTGGGCTCAGGGGCTGTGGCTGTGCGAGTTGACGGCCCTCAGAGCTCCCGCTGCAGTTGTATTAGAGGTTGAAAGCGTGGTTGGAGAAGAAAGCTCACTTAGGGGGCAGTAGGAACAGACTTTAAAGGTGTGATGATGGATGAGAATCTTTTAAAAAAAAAGTATTCAATGACTAGTTATTTGGAAAAAGTAGCACATACGTCATGCTAGATATTTCGCATTTCATGTTCTTTCTTTCCCCTTTTATCTTGGGACTTATTTTATTTTTAATTTTGATTGGAGTATAGTTGATTTACAGTGTGGGAATCTATCAATTTAATTGAAATAATGTCCTTAAAAATGACTCGGCAAAACTGGATACTGAAATGTCACCGGTCGAGCAAGTGCTCTCTGCAAGTTCTCCTCACTGTTGAAATTCTTTAGACTTCCACTCCGTAGAACTGACAGCGCCCCACTTTGTGTGGGCCCCTCCTCCCTCCCCCTGTACATTAAAGCGATTGCCTTGAGGCTTGGAAAAGTTTGCTGGCTTACTATATTTGTCTGTAAGGCTGTCACCAGATGCTTGATGGTTAAATCTTGAAGGACAGGGGTCGTTAGTGATGCTTGTCCCCAGTTCCTGGCTGGGAGCTCACTTACTGTGGGTGTTCAGTGCATTGGCAAACTGTGCCTTTGGTCTGTGAAAGGAACAGAGATAAGACACAACTTGTTCTTTTGGAGGTCAGACTCTAACAGGAGATAGGCTATGTGCACACCAGTAATTCTAATGCAAAGTACAAAGGGTCAATTAGAAAAGTGAAATTATATGGGGGTTGAGAAAATTTATTCCTCGTGGGGCTGGGTACTGTGGGACAGGTAGAATTTAATATTCCATGGTGTTTTTTTTTATTTTATTACAGTTTTACTGAGGTAGATTTCACATAACATAAACCACAGTGGTTTTAGTATATTTTTAGAGTTTTGCAACCATCACCACAAACTAATGTTAGAACATTTCCATCACTCCCTGAAGAAATCCTGTACCTTCCCAATTTCCCTGTCTCCCCTTCCTCTGGTAACCACTGATCAGTAGTGATTAGTTTCTCTGTCTCTATGGATTTGTCTATCCTGGGCATTTTGGATACAGACAGACCTTGGAGATATTGCATGTTCTATTTCAGACCACTGCAGTAAAGTCAGTGTTGCAATACAGCTAGTCACAGGAGTTTTTTGGTTTACCAGTACATATAAAAGTTGTGTTTAAACTATACTGCAGTCTGTTATGTGTGCATATGTCTAGAAAAAGTACATGCTTCATTTAAAAGATATTTTTTTGCTAAAAAATGCTCACCATTATCTGAGCTTTTAGCAGGTTGTAGTAGTAACATCAAAGATCGCTAACCAGAGAGCACCATAACAAATACACTAATATAAGAAGTGTGTAATATTGTGAAAATTACCAGAATGTGACACAGAGACCTGAATTGAGCAAATGCTATTGGAAAAATGGCACTGATAGGCTTGCTCTATTCAGGGTGGCCACAAACCTGATTGAGTTTGCAGAAAACCGCAATATCGGTTAAGTGCAATGACACAAGGTCTGCCTGTAAAAGTAGTCATATGTGACTTCGTGGGTTTCTGTCTTCTTTCACTTAGTATCATGTTTTAAAGGCCCATCACGCTGTAGTATGTATCAGTACTTTCTTCTTTTCATGACTGAATAATATTGTGTAATATAGCTCCAGCACATTTTGTTGTCCTTTAATCGGTTGATGAATATTTGGTTGTTTCACTTTTGGCTATTATGAATAACACTGCTATGAACAATTATGCATAAGTTTTCATTTCTCTTGGGTATATACCTAGGAGTGGAATTGCTGGATTGTATGATAACTCTGTAGTTAATCCCCTCCCCCATAGTTTTAATGTATTTTAATTAAAATTCACCTTGGGCTTCAGGATGGCCAAAAAATCTTTACCATAAAATCTGTGCTTGTGAATTCTGGTTTTAACTGTTTAGAACTATTTTCCTGAATATCACTAAATTTGTGTAATATACTTTCTTATGTGTTTGTTTAGGTTGAGTTCTAAGTGTTCTGCTTTTTGTTATGCCAGATATTCTTTTTATGGGAGGTGAGGGATGTATTTGGCTTTAATTTCCCTTCTCTGAAACTTCCTTTAGTATGCTTTGTCTAACTTTCTTAGAAAAGCGCTAAATGAAACTGCTTCAAAGAAACTTAGACCTTAAAACTGAGAATCAGGAGACTTGAGACTGAGCCGTTTATTAGCTCTGTATCGTGCAGTTCAGTTGATAATCCTTGTGAATTATCAGTTTCCTAACACAAAAAAGGAGAACACAACCATTCCTATCTCACAGGGTTATTGTAGAAAGTAAATGCTGAGGATGTGAAGGTGTTTTGTAAGCACCAAAGTGTTTTATGAATGCAAAGCATCTTGGTGTCCAGGCTCTTTCATCATATACTTCATTAATTTTTAAAGTGAAATAACTTTCATATAAAGCAATTTCATGGGGATGGAAACCTGCTTCAGAATCTATTAACAGCTCAAAATTCCAGGCTCATTTTAATAATAATTCATATTCTCTTTTGTTTATTTAGCATTACCAGTTCAAAAGATAAAAACATGTACAATTCCAAACCAAATAGAAAGTGCACTTCAAATCATTCTTCACACACACACACACACACATACATACATATATAATAAGACATTTACACTGCTGTTTTTGCTTTTCACTCGCACACAAAAACCTTGAGTTTGTTATAACAGTGTCCATGGTTTATTTTCCACGCTGACAGATGAATAATTTCTTTATTTGTGTTAAAGTGGTAGTATCTATGATTATAGTGATAGAAGCCAAGAAGATTTAAATGCTGAATATATTTGCTGAATATACAACTAGCAGTTTTCAGTTTATATAACAATTAGGAAACCAGCAGAACAAAGGAAAATCCAAACATATGGATGCTGGGGAAGATAGCAGTGGTGGAAAATATTTTTCAAATGAAAGTGATCAACTTTCTTCTTGAATATCTTTTACTCATTTTTCTTCTAAAGTTTTTGAAACCATGATTAAATTTCAGGTAGCTATCAAACTGTTTATTTTATAGAAGAGACATCTAGCGATTGTTACTTTCCCCAAAGTTTTCCTTATGCATTTTGGGCAGTTGATCCTACTGCATTAATCTGGTGGATCTGAGATGACTTTCCTGCACATGACAGTTAGAATGTGTTGTTATTTTGTCAGAAACCAGTCCCTGAAGATTTCCAAAAGACCCATTGTATGCTAAACAGAGGGAGAATTTGTACTGTCTTATGCAAGTGGTAACTGTTTATGTAAGGGAAATAGATGATAATTTCTAGAGGCATGATTGACTGAAGTGTTCTATCCAAAAAACAACAAAATAAAACTTAGTCACAATTAATTCTTATATAAGGTTTTTTGGGGGCATCTCAGCAATTGTGGTAGTTGAAGTAGAGAGTGTATCTTTCTATGGTTGTAAATGAAATGCTAGATTTATATTTATTTTTAATATTAAAACATTTATTTAGCACCTTCTGTGTATGAAGCACAATGGGACCAGATCACAGTGATAGATGTATAGCTTGGAAGTTGACAAAGGTATAAAGCTTTTAGGTTGTGCTTACGCTATAGCTGGAGAATGATCAGTAGTTAATGTAT
Organism: Madoqua kirkii; assembly: GCA_006408675.1. Classification (NCBI taxonomy): domain Eukaryota; kingdom Metazoa; phylum Chordata; class Mammalia; order Artiodactyla; family Bovidae; genus Madoqua; species Madoqua kirkii. Next base: position 4,712 of record SJYC01045960.1, read on the forward strand.
ATCGCAAATAGTAATGGAATAATAGGGGTCTCCAGAGGTTAACTAGTTCACCCATCTGTCTCTTAGCTGAACCAGCGCCTAAACCATCCCACATGGCTGAGCATTTCTGGATCATTAAAGTGCTCTCCTAGGGAAAAAGCTTTCTCAGCCTTTGACGGTTGTTACTCTAATGCATGGCATCTGTACCACTCTCTTTGGCCTAAAGTCTGTGATTCATAGAACCATTAAGGAGCTTTATACACAAACTGCTCTTTGTATCAAAGTGATATAAAAATGAGAACTAATGTACATGCAGTAAGTGGCTAGCCATTGTGGGGAAAAATGTTCCACAATAGAACTATGTCTCTCTAAGGCTTCAGTTTCATTCAGGTTTATAGCAGACATGTGTCAGCTTTGAAAGCCATTCCTGTCACTCTCGTGGCTTTAAACTAGTAGCTATTGACTTTTTTGCTTTTAGCTTAAGCGTTTCCTATGGCTTGCTTTACTTTTTAATAATTTTAAAAAAGAAACACAGCTGATTCAAAAGTAATAAAAAGAACCCTTATTCTTTTTATTCCCCCCAGTTACTTGGACATAGGAGAAATCAAGAAAAGACCAATGGAAGCTGTGAGTACAGAGGTAATGCAGATGATAGTAACAGCACCGCTTTGTGTTTCTCACGCTATTGTCTTAGAGATTTGGATGGCATTCTGATCGTAAGAGATGAATTGTCTAATGTGTATGAATAGGACGTTACATGTTTTAAGGCAAAGATAACTCTTCCTTTGGACCATTAGTGAAAACAAACAGGCCGAGTAGTTGTCCTCAGACATACAGGACAAGATACAGCATGCTCTTACTCTCCCATTTTCTAGCTGTGTATTATCTGGTTGCAATCTGTAGGAGTTTTTCCCTGTCAAGTGGGAAGAGACTCTTAGTAACCATGATACCAGTCCTGACAGCTCAGTGTCTGAAATGATCAGGATCACTCTGATGGACCCCGAAGCTTTCAGGGGAGCGTATTAAGACTTCCTGTAATATCAGGAAAACACCTCCATTTTAACTGGCATTCAAGTTCACCTGAGCGGTGGTCACCAAAAACTGGCATGAAGACTGGCAATGAGCCTTGAGAAATAGATGTTCCTAGCATTACATTCCCAGAGAAGGCAATGGCAACCCACTCCAGTACTCTTGCCTGGAAAATCCCACGGACAGAGGAGCCTGGTAGGCTGCAGTCCATGGGTTGCAAAGAGTCGGACACGACTGAGCGACTTCACTCTCACTTTTCACTTTCATGCATTGGAGAAGGAAATAGCAACCCACTCCAGTGTTCTTGCCTGGAGAATCCCAGGGACACTAGAGCCTGGTGGGTGGCCGTCTATGGGGTCGCACAGAGTTGAACATGACTGAAGCGACTTAGCAGCAGCAGCAGCAGCAACACTACATTCCAAGTAGCACCTGGGAACCCTAGTGGAATCATCCCTGATGGGTATTCTACTGGATGGATTCTTAGCTCATGGATGAAAAAAATAGATTAAAAACAAAGTTAAGGCAACAGCCTTAACTGACCCAGTGAGAGGGGAAAAAGATAGTTAAACCCAGACTCGGATTCTGTTCACCAGTTCGGACTTCCCTCTCCCATTTTGACCCTCACATTATTGATTGCTCCTGGTGGGTGTGTTCCACCAGTGAAGAAATGGCTAATGGTAAAAGGAGTTCTTCCTCTTTCGAAGAGTGGCAAAATATCCTCAGCGAAATATCCCCAGGGGGTGTCCTCAGCGCTTTCCATTTCCTCTTATACTGTGTTTATGCCCAACAGGATCATATAGTCTCTCTAGAAAAAAACACATAGGAAAATATTTTAATTGTGCAGTATTTTTAATAATGTGAGGTTAAATTCATTATTTAAATAATTTGCGAGAAGAGGTGGTAATCCCAGACATTGTTTAAATAATTAGTATTGTTTGTACTTTTGATTTTCAGTGTGTGAAATAAGTTGACCCAGTGTGTGAAAAGCTGACCCAATGTGTGAAAAGTTGAACATGAACGTGATAAGATTTATGGCTTAAAATATACAAAAATAGAAAAATTTCAGGCGGTACTTATGTTACAGGGAGAGAATGACCAATGGTTAGAATCTGTAGCAAGTAGTAAAAAAAGACATTAGGAAATTAGTTCTGGATATAATTTTGTTCGAAGGCCACACAACTGGTTGAAGTAAGTCACCTTGCTTGAGGTTGGTAAGTTGACCCAACGTGTGAGAAGCTGATACAATGTGTGAAAAGATGTGTGATAAGATTTATAGCTTAAAATAGACAAAAATAGAAAAATTTCAGGTGGTACTTATGTTACAGGGAGAGAATGACCGATGGTTAGAATCTGTAGCAAGTAGTAAAAAAAGACGTTAGGAAATTAGTTCTGGATATAATTTTGTTCGAAGGCCACACAACTGGTTGAAGTAAGTCACCTTGCTTGAGGTTGGTGACTAAAGCCGACTTTCTGCAATAGAATTTAAAATGTGTGAATTCCTAAAAAAAGTAGGAGTGTGTATTTATTCTGGATTCTAGTGCCTTTGATGAAGACATTATGCCTGGAAAATGTAAGAGGTGTGCAAACAAATTTGGGAATATACTTAAAAAATATTAACCTTAACAGAAGAAGCATTCACAAGGACTCTAGAGTTAATTATTTGCTAATTGTTCTTCCTCTTTGGAGCAGTAACTATTGATTTCTCTTTGGCTACACAGACAAGGTTTTGATTTATGAATACACATGTTACATGTGACAAACCCACCTCTCATCTCCAACTAGATGTTAGCATCTCTCCCTGTTCTGGAACACTGCGTCTCTCCCACTTTACTTCTTACTGGTGATACCTACCCCTTCTTATTTCCTCTAACTTCATGGGATATGCTGGAGCCTTTTACGTCTCCATCCTTCCCCACACAGTCTTGCAAAGGGGAGCCAAAAAGGGACATTTTGAGGATGCAAAGGGGATGGGAAGAAGAGGTAAGAAACAGTGACCTTCAGCACTTTCCTTTACCTACCCAAGTCCCCCCTCTCTCTCTTTTGTCCTCCCTGCCCCCCCCCCCCATCTTTGCTTCCCTTGTGCCTCAGCTGGTAAAGAATCCACCTGCAATGTGAGAGACCTGGGTTCTATCCCTGGATTGAAAAGATCCCCTGGAGAAGGGAAAGGCTACCCATTCCAGCATTCTGGCCTGGAGAATTCCATGGGGCTGCAGAGTTGGACACAACTGAGTGATTTGCACAATCTTTTCTCCCAGTCTGAACAGTGTTTTCACTTCCCTCACTGTGCATTTCTACTCTTTTATTTTTTTTGGCCTCATCTTTGCTTGGCAAGCCAGATCTTAGTTTCCCACAAAGGATCAAACCCATGCCTCTGCAGTGGAAGCTTGAAGTCTTAAGCACTGGATCACCAGGGAAGTTCTATGCATTTCCAGTCTTGGTCTTCACAGAGACCCTCCTCCCCAGTGTCCATACCACGACCACACTCAAAGCCTGCTTTGAGCAAAGGAACCCCTGCTTTCATGGTCAGAAAGGGAGAGTTTTGGGTTCTTGGCATCCAAAATGGGGAAGCTGAATGCATTTCCCAATAGAGATCTCACTGTGCTTCCCTTGTGCCTCAGCTGGTAAAGAATCCACCTGCAATGTGAGAGACCTGGGTTCTATCCCTGGATTGAAAAGATCCCCTGGAGAAGGGAAAGGCTACCCATTCCAGCATTCTGGCCTGGAGAATTCCATGGGGCTGCAGAGTTGGACACAACTGAGTGATTTGCACAATCTTTTCTCCCAGTCTGAACAGTGTTTTCACTTCCCTCACTGTGCATTTCTACTCTTTTATTTTTTTTGGCCTCATCTTTGCTTGGCAAGCCAGATCTTAGTTTCCACAAAGGATCAAACCCATGCCTCTGCAGTGGAAGCTTGAAGTCTTAAGCACTGGATCACCAGGGAAGTTCTATGCATTTCCAGTCTTGGTCTTCACAGAGACCCTCCTCCCCAGTGTCCATACCACGACCACACTCAAAGCCTGCTTTGAGCAAAGGAACCCCTGCTTTCATGGTCAGAAAGGGAGAGTTTTGGGTTCTTGGCATCCAAAATGGGGAAGCTGAATGCATTTCCCAATAGAGATCTCACTGTCACTGTTGGCTCTATAGCCTTATTGCTGCTGTTTTAGGTGGAGCATAGGTCAGAAAAGCTTACATGGGCTGCACTCAGAACCTCACTTTTGTCTGTGAAATTCTTACTGGGCATAAACACCTCCCTTTTCTTTCCTACAGGTGATTTACCATCAAACTTACAGAGTTCAACAAGCTTATGAGCTGGGCATGATCTATGTTCAAATTCTGAGAATGAACTTGACAGAATCTGGCCTTTCACAAGTATAGATTCTATTTTCTCTATCTAAGGTGGTGATTTCCTTTCAACACTTGTGTCTACTGGGAAAAAAAGGCATACCTAGTAAAAAACTGTTGATAACCACCATTCTTTGGAGTAAGTTAACAACACATCTTCAATCAGAGAGAGGGACTCAGAGACAACTTTGAAGTGGGAACATGAATACATGGAATTGGAGAGTTTAGAGTTGTTTCAGGGAAGAAATTTCAGTGCAGTAGTAGCACAAACATTTATTCAAAGATGTTTTAGTATGAAGAGTGAGTAAAACTATTTACTCATCAAAATTGGGGGCATTTCCCGACATATTTCATATTGTTTAAGTTTTCGGTGTTGAGGCTGCATGATGATTCCATTTTTCTAACTGCTTAAAACATATTAATTCTAATTCTTCTCAGTGCATTTATAATTGGGCTTTCCAGGTGGTTCAGTGGTAAAGAATCCAGCTGCTGATACAGGAGATGCAGGTTCGATCCCTGGGTCAGGAAGATCCCTTGGAGGAGGAAATGGCAACCCACTCCAGTATTCTTCCCTGGAGATCCCATGGATGGAGGAGCCTGGTGGGCTACAGTCTAGGAGGTTGTAAAAGAGTCAGACTCAACTTAGTGACTAAACGACAACAGCATGTTATAATAAAAGGACCTTCACAGTTTTGTAGAATGTATGGCCTTGGGTCCCAGCTGTGGTGGCTAGTTTTTCACATGTGGAAGGAAACCCAGCCAATGGGTGCTCGGAGTCAGTAGCATTTCTCCCTTCCTCCCAGCATACCAGAGTCCATAATACGGTTTGGTTGTTCGTTAGATGATTAATAATTTAGATGCGATGGTATCCACTTGCTGACTGCAAGTCACGAAATGAGGCATGCCACCTTGATGTCCTAGGGTCTGTTGTGGTTTCTGCCGTTACTTTTCTGTTCCATGAGGCTCATTGTTGAAAAGACACTAGAAGGACATCTAGTCCTTCTCTGTACCCATGTCATTGGGACAGAAAAAAGCAGAACTCTAATGCATCCGTTCCACTAACCTGAAAGAAGTATGTGGTCTTATTTGGCCAACACTTTTTGTCGCAAGAAGAAAGGAGAGACAGCAGGAGGATGGATGGAGAAGAAAAGGAGATGGGAAAAAGGAAAAACAAAAAGGTGGCTGGTGGTTTGCACCTGCTCCAAAGCTGGGCAGCGCTGTGGGTTCTGAGCCAATGCCCTTTCCTTTGGAGAAGGCAATGGCACCCCACTCCAGTACTCTTGCCTGAAAAAATCCCATGGACGGAGGAGCCTGGTAGGCTGCAGTCCATGAGGTCGCTAAGAGTCAGACACGACTGAACAGCTTCACTTTCACTTTTCACTTTCCTGCATTGGAGAAGGACATGGCAACCCACTCCAGTGTTCTTGCCTGGAGAATCCCTGGGACAGAGGAGCCTGTGCGCTGCCGTCTATGGGGTCGCACAGAGTCGGACACGACTGAAGTGACTTAGCAGCAGCAGCAGCAGCAGTCCTTTCCTTTCTTCTCTATACATAGCTCTTGCTTTTACTAACAGCCAGCTCAAGAGATCTTCTAGGCTCTCCTTGAACTCCTGCCTCTATTCCCGTCATTGTGTTGAGCTGTATTTTCATCTTTCTTCCCACTTTCCCTGTATCAGTGGTTTTAATGAAGACTGTTCTCATCTTCTGACCGTTCAGCAGCAGCAGTCCTTTCCTTTCTTCTCTATACATAGCTCTTGCTTTTACTAACAGCCAGCTCAAGAGATCTTCTAGGCTCTCCTTGAACTCCTGCCTCTATTCCCGTCATTGTGTTGAGCTGTATTTTCATCTTTCTTCCCACTTTCCCTGTATCAGTGGTTTTAATGAAGACTGTTCTCATCTTCTGACCGTAGTGTTCATCTCTATTTACGTCCTCTCAGTCCTCTCTTTGCTTCCTTTTCACCTCGCTGTCTGCCTGGTTTTAGATCTCATTCTGTGCTTCCGTGTTCCAGCTTCCCCCTTGCCTCTGTCAGGGAAGCAAGCAACCTCCTGCACTGGGAGCTTCTGGTCTGCATGTCGACACCTTTCCTCTTCCTTACCAGCCTGCATTGTCCTTTTAGCCTTTTGCCTTAACTGAAGGAGGTTCTTGTTTTTCTACTTTATCCAGCTTTCATGTGATCACACTCCCATACTGTGCAGCATGGTAGGCAGAGGGCAGGGAAGCAAGATTAACAGGACATACATAACCTCTTCAGTTCAGTTCAGGTCAGTTGCTCAGTCATGTCCAGCTCTTTGTGACACCATGAACTGCAGCATGCAAGGCCTCCCTGTCCATCACCAACTCCTGGAGTTCATCCCAACCCATGTCCATCGAGTTGGTGATGCCATCCAACCATCTCATCCTCTGTCATTCCCTTCTCCTCCTGCCCCCAATCTTTCCCAGCATCAGGGTCTTTTCAAATGAGTCAGCTCTTCTCATCAGGTGGCCAAAGTATTGGAGTTTCAGCTTCAACATCAGTCCTTCCAACGAACACCCAGGACTGATCTCCTTTTGGATAGACTGGTTGGATCTCCTTGCAGTTCAAGGGACTCTCAAGAATCTTCTTCAACACCACAGTTCAAAAGCATCAATTCTTCAGCACTCAAGTTTCTTTATAGTCCAACTCTCACATCCATACATGAATAATGGAAAAACCATAGCCTTGACTAGACAGACCTTTGTTGGCAAAGTAATGTCTCTGCTTTTTAATATGCTGTCTAGGTTTGTCATAACTTTCCTTCCAAGGAGTAAGCATCTTTTAATTTCATGGCTGCAATCACCATCTATAGTGATTTTGGAGCCCAGAAAAATAAAGTCTGACACTGTTTCCACTGTTTTCCCATCTATTTCCCATGAAGTGGTGGGACCAGATGCCATGATCTTCGTTTTCTGAATGTTGAGCTTTAAGCCAACTTTTTCACTCTCCTCTTTCACTTTCATCAAGAGGCTCTTCACTTTCTGCCATAAGGGTGGTGTCATCTGCATATCTGAGGTTATTGATATTTCTCCCGGCAATCTTGATACCAGCTTATGCTTCTTCCAGCCCAGTGTTTCTCATGATGTACTTTGCATATAAGTTAAATAAGTCGGGTGACAATATACAGCCTTGATGTACTCCTTTTCCTGTTTGG
>SJYC01045961.1:0-11300 GCA_006408675.1 Madoqua kirkii
ATTTCTCCCGGCAATCTTGATACCAGCTTATGCTTCTTCCAGCCCAGTGTTTCTCATGATGTACTTTGCATATAAGTTAAATAAGTCGGGTGACAATATACAGCCTTGATGTACTCCTTTTCCTGTTTGGAACCAGTCTGTTGTTCCATGTCCAGTTCTAACTGCTGCTTCCTGACCTACATATAGGTTTCTCAAGAGGCAGGTCAGGTGGTCTGGTATTCCCATCTCTTTCAGAATTTTCCACAGTTTATTGTGATCCACACAGTCAAAGGCTTTGGCATAGTCAATAAAGCAGAAATATGTGTTTTTCTGGAACTCTCTTGCTTTTTCTATGATCCATCGGATGTTGGCAATTTGATCTCTGGTTCCTCTGCCTTTTCTAAAACCATCTTGAACATCTGGAAGTTCACAGTTCACGTATTGCTGAAGCCTAACCTCTTACCTCCAAGAAATTTATAGTTTTGCTGAAAAGACAGATATATGAACATTTCAAATACTGCATACTAAGTGATTCAGGGGTCCAACCCTGTTTGCATTGAGCTATTTATTTCCAATGCTTTCAACTATCAGGTGGCAACAAAGTCATCTGTGAACTCATCAAAGGAAAGCATCATTCTTTGACTTGGAGTTGTAGATGCTGCCAGCCGACTCCTCCATGTTGCTTCCATGTAGCGAATCCTTTAGATTATGACATTCTTTTATAGTTATTTAGGGTCCAAAATCTGTTTCACTGTGTAAGAGGTGAAACACATTCTCTACAGAGGAGACAAGCAGACAGCTTGCAGAGCACTTAGGATGTGTTAGGAGCTGTGACTCACCAGGTGTAAAATGAGTACTTTTAGGAGTTTGGGGTCTAGAGGATGAGACAGGTAAGTAAATCAACTATTATTATTGAGGGCACATGTGCTGGGCTGGAAGAATGTTTAGAGGACTAAAAAGGGTGGATCGGTTTACATAATCCATAATCCATAAGTTTATGGATAAAATTTAAGCCAGTTTTGAAACAGTTGCAAATATCTTTCATTTTTGGCCCACTTTTCTTAGCTTAAAGTTTTGAGAATGTCCCTTTCTCCTCCTTGAATAAGGAGGATAATTTCATATTTATATCTGTATAGGGATCAAAGCCTGACTCTAATAAAAATAGTGAAAATCAACTGGATAGAAAAGCAACAAAGGCAGCCTTGCCATGAGTCAGGCTCGGAGGAGAGACACACAGCAGGTTAGCTGCCTGCACTATCGCCCTCCAGACTTCTCTGTCCATGGGATTCTCCAGGCAAGAACACTGGTGTGGGTGAACATGCCCTCCTCCAGGGGATCTTCCCAACCCAGAGATCAAACCCAGGTTTCCTGCATTGCAGGTGGATTCTTTACCATCTGAGCCACTAAGGAAGCCCAAGAGTACTGGAGTGGATAGCCTATCCCTTCACCAGAGGATCTTGCAGGCAGAGTGTTTACCAGCTGAGCTACCAGGGAAGCCCACAGTTAGCAGAGAACACTGCTTCTCCCAGTCATGCTGTCCCTGTAAGATGCCCTGAGGGCCTCCCTTCCTGTGATTACTGCATTCCTGCAGATGACGCTCTAGACTTGCTGTACTGCTCCTGTATTTTACTGGACATCTTTATTTGTTGGCCAGGCCACACAGCTTGCAAGATCTTAGTTCCCTGACCAGGCGTTGAACCCCGGGCCACAGCAGTGAAAGCACCAAGTCCTAATGGGTGGATTGCCAGGGAATTCACTACCCAGCATCTTTAATTGCTAAACCGCCCTCACCTCATAACAGCCCCTACTTAATCCCCACTTGTAACTTCACCTCTAAACTGCCCTCAGTCCAGAAGTGAATCTGCTTCCTCTAGACTCACCTTCAAATCCTCCAGTGAGAACCCAAACCTTAGGAAAGATGATTCCCTTTGCCTGTTTCTCAGCATCATTTTGTGACTTCTCCAAGTGCTATCCCCCACTGCACCAAATCAACAAATCTGATTTTGTCTGACTACAGATTTGTTCCTGTTTCTGATAGTCTTCACCTGATGAGGCTTTAACACATGCGTCAGAGCTGCTGGTTATATTGTAGTCTCTGGGAGGCCTGCTCATTCTGTATAATACTTAGCATTAAGAGGCTGGTGTGTATGTGAGTCACTGTGTCATGTCCGACTGTTTGCGACCCCATGGCCTATAACCCACCAGGCTCCTGTGTCCATGGAATTCTCCAGGCAAGAATACTGGAGTGGGTTGCCATTTCCTTTTCCTTTAATGTCTCTGGTGTACATTTATTATCTCTAGTATACTTTGTGGAAACGGAGATGGCACCCCACTCCAATACTCTTGCTTGGAAACTCCCATGGATGGAGAAGCCTGGTGAGCTGCAGTCCATGGGGTCACAAAGAGTCGGACACGACTGAGCGACTTCACTTTCACTTTTCACTTTTATGCATTGGAGAAGGAAATGGCAACCCACTCCAGTGTTCTTGCCTGGAGAATCCCAGGGACGGGGGAGCCTGGTGGACTGCCATCTATGGGGTTGCACAGAGTCGGACATGTCTGAAGCTACTTAGCAGCAGTAGCAACAGTATACTTTGAAACTGTATTGAATGAATGCTATTTACTTAACAAGGATTTATTGTGTGCCTGCTATGTGCCAGAGACTATATGCTGTCACCCGAGAACCAAATAACGTGGTCCCTGTCCTCGTGGAGTTGACTGCTCTTTAGCCATCCTTGCTTGTCATGCCTTACTTTTAACTCTACCAGCATTGATTTTTGCTGTAGATCTTGTGGATTTCTTTAGCTTGTAACCCTACATTTTAAGGGCTAAACAGTTTTTGAAGAAAAATCAGGGTTCTGTTTGGTTTTCTTCTTCATTTGCCTGTTCTTCCTCACCTGCTAGTGGAGAGCCAGTCATAGGTGCAGTAACAGCTAAACAGAGAGAGCTGGTCAGGTCTCACCATCTTCAAAGTGACCCATTCATGATGAAGTGTGCTCTCTGCAGTTGGGAGAACCACTGTCTTAAGCAGAAATCTTCAGATTCAGATCTAAAGACACTAATGAATGTCTTCTCGAGAAGTGGAAGCTTCCTCTTCGAATAAGCATCCCACTGGATCCTCTTGAATACCCTTGTCTCATTTTAGATTTTCATCAGTGGAGAATTTGGATAAACTTTGTTTCTTCTTTGTCGAGGGGAGTGCTGCAGAAAAACCTTGAGAGGAGGAAACAAAGGAAGTGAGGTTTTGAAACCTCAAAACTTGACCTGGTCTGAAAACTTTGTGGGAGCATGTGTTGTACTTCGGGTCAGTCACTTCAGTGAATGTCTTTAAAATTTTGAATATCATTATTAAAACTTCACATTTCAGTTTAATCATTAGGCATCATCTCCATAAAACATACTATGAGGTTTGCTACTTAAAGGCTTTGGGTTGGGAATGAGTTTCTAGACATCAAATCAGGTGTAATTATTAACCTTACTGTGGGAAAGCTTGGGATTCTGTGGTTTAACTCACTAATCTTTAGCCTTGAAATTCTAGGTTCAAAGAGGGGACTACAAAATAGTTAAACTCCTAAATGTTTCTTTCTTTAACTTGAGGAAAGATTTCCAGATTATGTTAGTCAAGTTTACTAATTTATCAAAACATCAAAGAAAATGAAACTCACTTTTGCGAGTTCTTCCAACAATAATTGAAGCCCCTTTCCAGTCTTTTATTTTACATCTTCCCCCATCTCTCTAATGTAACTGCAGAGTAAGAAGGATTCTTTTAAGGACAGCCAGTTCACATCAGTGGTCATGGCCATTCCAAGGTGACCATGACCTTGCCAAGGCTCTAGGAAGACAGAATTTTCTCTTAAAGAACAACTGACATATTTCATTTTTCTTTCACACTTTCCTGTCTTATCTCTTTTCTTGGTATTGAACTGTGTGTGGGGGGAGGGGGCGTGGGGAATAAGAGGAAGAAACAGAGGAATGTTTGTGTCAACCTAGAAAATATTGATCTAATGAAAAATATCCATTAGTAACCCATATCAGCTTGAATAAAAGTTAGAAGCTGGGGTCTTAATTTTTCCATTAAACATGTGCCGTGGGATTGCTCCATATATCTTGTATTCTCTGCTTGACATTTAAGTATGATTTAAAATGTCTATGAAATTGGAAGACAGACAAATTAGAGCATGTTTATATTTTTTGTTTATAGAAATAAGCTGTTCTAAGCAAAGACAGACATTTAACAAAAAACATTTATAAAATGATTATCAGCCTTTTAGGAAAAAGTATGAAAAGTATCTAATAAAATAGTTAAATTGCTAGCTAATTGTGAATATTTTTAAAAAATCACTTAATCGAAGTATTGAAATACTCTCAATAAGACATTTTATTTGCCCCCAAGATAAAGTCCTTTTGGCAACACCAACAGCATCCCCTGTAGAACAGAGAAGAACATCTTGTTCTTATGATGCATGTGATTTAGAAACACAGATGATGGATTTTTAGGCGTATGTATTATAATTTGAAGTTCTTCCAAGGTATACCAAACTTTTCATTGATGGATACTATGCACCTACTAGAAAATCAATACTTAGGTTCACATTTTAGGGTAATTGTAATGAGCTTATTGCATTTTCTCATGAGTCAAAGGGACAATTCATGATGGAAGTATGATTTTTCCATGTGGTAAGAATAATAAGAAATGTAATCAGGTGGCAAGTATGGCCAAGGAAGACAAATTGTGCTCAATCATTTATTGAATGCTGCTCAAGTATGCTTTCACATTGAGAATGTTTATCAAGAGCCTGCTGAATGCCAGGCAGTGGGCTGGATTCTAGCCCCATTAAGACACTGAGTATGCGCTAATCAGAAACAAAGCAATTGTCATTGGAAGTAATTGTCATTGTCGTTGGAAGTAATTGTCATTGGAAGTAACTGTCATTGGAAGAGACTGAAAAGAGTTTTGAAAAAGTATAAACGGGTGGAGAAGTAATACTTGCGGTTGTTAATCTGAAGAGACGGCTATTTATTTAGACCTAATTAATAATTATCTTCAATGCTTATAAAGAATGTGGTGACTAGATCTTTTCCATCATAGATGGGTATCAAAAAAAGAGGAAACAAAATTAAGCTGTGGGGTGAAGTTTGAAGGATTTCAGTCAGATTCAAAGAAAGATTTTAAAGAATTGGTAAAGATTCCTAGGCATTTATTGAAAGAAGGTGTCTTATCTCTTTTTCATCTATTTTAAAATATAAACCCATTCATTCCTTGGCTGGCCCATTTCGGTTGTATACCAAGATGACAGGGTTGAACTGAGGGTGCCCTCTCGCCTAAGGTTTGGTGGGGCACGTGGCTGTCCGTCTTCCTGGGAAGCCCAGGTTGTCACACTCCCTCATGGAGGCAATTTGAATTGTCACTCTCTTCATGATCTCTCAAGTTTCAGAGAGTTCTTCAGGGTCATAAGCAGGTGGTGCTGTGATTTGCTGGCACTTTCAGTCAGAATTTTTAAAAAGCAAGAAAATCTAAAGCCACACCATGAGAGTAGAGGGTTTAGAGAAGATTCCTGGTTTTTGGAGTGTGGTTTCTGTATTTATAACTAGAGTTAGTTTAGTACCCTGATAGATATAACAACCATCCAAAGAGATGTTTCTGTTTTCTTCCACACATGGTCCATACAGAAAAGAAAACCCGAGAGAGTGATGTGTTAAAGGAATACAGGAAGTGCAACTCGGAGGAATCGGTAATAAGAAACTAAGCGTATGAGGTCACCCTGTGGTGATGTCTCCATTTTTGATTAGGATGTAGAAACTTGTCAGTTTAAATTATATTTCTCTTTAATTTAGAACAGATTTGCATGTGTGTTTAATCTTCTCTTTCTAATTAATTTATTTTTGGCTGTGCTAGGTTTCGTTGCTGGGCAAGCTTTCTCTAGTTCAGGGGAGTGGCTCCCCTCTCCTTGGCGGTGCACAGGCTTGTCATTGCAGAGGCTTCTCTTGTTGTTGAGCACAGGCTCTAGGCTCACGGACTTCAGAAGTTGCAGCACGTGAGCTCGGTAGTTGCAGCTCCCGGGCTCCAGAGCACAGGCTCAGTGGTTGTGATGTGTGGACTTAGTTGCTCTGAGACTTGCGGAATCTTCCTGGATCAGGGGGTCAAGCCTGTGTCCGCTGCATTGACAGGCGGGTTCTTTTCCACTGTGTCACCAGGGAAGTCCCGGGTTTAATCTTAAACACCTAACTTGTGGGAACTTTGTTTCAAAGACCCAGAGTAGCACAGAGCCGCGATAAATCCTTGACCGTTCCTGGGGGCGCGGTATGGTGAGCACACCACGCTGATGAAGCCAGGGACTCGGACTCAGACCCCAAGGTCCCCTCTCAATTCCCTTAGATCCTCGGCCCGAGATTCTCCCCCCAGTATCCAGCTGTCACCTCAAGTCTGGCGTTGGTTAATGCATAGGTCAGAATATATGTGAGATTCAGCTTACATCTGTCACCATATTGGAGATCAACTAGAAAGGTCTGTATCCCGCAGGTAGTATGCTAATAGTCTTATCTTTATGTACAAAATAAAGCTTATTTCACTGTACTTGAAAATGGACGGAGAGAGGACATAAGGCAGTTTTTTTAAGGTTAGGATGATTTGTTTGCATTTGGTTAATTACAGCATGAAGAATAAAGGCGTATCTAGCTTGGTCAACAATGAAAATTCCCATTTATTATTGTGAAAGACTCCAAAGCAGCCAGCCAGATCCAGCTCAGATGTCATCGCATGATTACATAGTTTGGATGTTTGGTTTGTTGAAAGAAGGTTGATTTCAATCCACCTGTTAGCTGGGGCCAAAACTAGATGGTGAGGGCCTGTGGGAGAGTGAAAACTAAATGGACGCAGTATATTTGCAATGTCTAATGTTTAACGTGGAACTTTTCTCTCTAGGAAATTTCTAGTGGCAGTCAGTTCTTGATACTTTGTGTTTTTTTCCTCCCTTTCTGGCAGTATTTTTGAGTTTCAAAGATTTATGAACCTCCATGCCTATCTTTGCTATTTCAAATTATAAAATGTAATGTAATTAGGCAGCCAGCTTTAGCAATATTTATAAAAGGAGTGATCGAATGTTACCCAAGTTGTGTTTTGTAAATTATATGCTGATTGATAAAATGCCATAGTCACAGCTTGTTTTTCTAGAACTGAACAGAGAACTCAATTTCTAGTACTATGAGTTTTGTGTTAGCTTGCATGGAATCTCCCACAAATGATTTTTTAAAAATGATTTTCAGTATCAAATTAAAAATTATAGACATATACATTTGCATAGCATGAGAGGTTTTTTTTTGGTATGGCTTTTGCAAATGTAGATGATTTCTCATGAACTGTCAATTGGCTAATATTTAAACTAGTAAATTGGATTGAATTAACTTTCCTCTAGCTGGCACTTCTTATAGTCAGGTTGCTATTCCCTTGTGTTAATCCTGTTTTAATTATTTTATCAATAATATTAACATTGTCTGCTCTTCTTGCCTATAATCTAAACATGCATACATAGATATGTGTATAATGCAGTACCGGCAATGTGATTTGCCACTGGGGTTTTTCAACATTTTTACTTATCGACTCTTATTTATTCATAAACTTTCCTCCTCTCCTCTGCTTTCCTAATTCACTTGCTTGTATAGAACCATATTCATATTATAGTTCCCTGATTAGGAATTTCTTTTTTTCTAATTTATGGTATCAAGTTAGCAGAGTTGTGTGTATCAAATTTGGTGTCAAGAGAATATGTCCAATGCTTATTATAAATGAATTTCTCCTAGAAAGACAGTCTTGGTTATATGTCTAAATTGTTATCTGTACCAATGTCAGTTTAGCTGGTGTTCCAGCCTCGATGGAATTGCTCCCAAGTATATAGACAGAATTATGAAATCATAATGGCAGTCTTTCTGCTCCATCTAAACGATCCTAGAGGATTATGTTAATAGAAGAAGGCTTTGTTTGCGGAGTCGGGAGAAGGGGAGTCTCGCAGTGAGTTGCTGTATGTCTCTGTTGTTATTTAGGTCCTCCCTGCATGTGGGAGGGTTTGTAGCTCAATGGAGTGACACTAATCACAAAGTTATGGCTCTCACTTTTTTTTAAACTTGGAATTGGCTTTTATTTATTTTTGACCTCACCAAATGGCATGTGGGTTATCAGTTCCCCGACCAGGGCTTAAACCCTTGACCCTTGGGATTGGAAGCACAGAGTCTTAACCATGGGCCACCAGGAAGTCCCAGCTCTCACTTTTTGATAGTAAGAAAAATTAATATCATAGATTTTTTCATCAGAAAAGTTCTGACCATTGATTTAGTGCCAGGCATCATGCTAACTGGACTTACAGCAGCAAAGAAGTCAGATAAGGCCACAGGCTTCACGAAGCTTGTGTAGTGGAGAAGACAGATTGGCAAGCAAGCACTTGTAATGGCATCTGCTGGACGGGAGAGGGTGGAAGGACAGGGTGCTGGAGCGGTAGCTACCACTGGGAATCCTCAGAGCTTCCAGGAAGAAATGACAGTTGAGACCTAAAAGAGATGGGTAGATGTCAGCTAGGCAAGCAGAGGGAGGAAGAGTATTCTCGGCAGTGGGAAAAGCATATGTGAATGTCTGCAGATGAGAGACTATGGCACGTTTGGAAAACTTACACACGTTCTGCTTGGCTGAAGCATGGGATGGAAGGGTTGGAAAGGAGATGTATGAGCCAAAGAGGCTTAGCAAGTAGAGAGAGACCAAGTCATAAAGGTTTTTAAAAGGAGTTTTGACTTTCTCCTAAAACCAATTGGAAGTTGTTGATAGGGTGTCAGCGGGGAATTGATATGACCATTTTTGCTGCCCCAGCAAGGTTGGAGGCCAGGAGACCACTTAATGGGGATAAATGTGGTACTCATGATAGGCGAGGCTATGGACATGGTAGAAGGATCAGAGTCGAGAGACAGGACTGTGACTGGTTGGATGTGGAGTAAGGAGGAGAGATGAGTTGGATGCTTCTTGGGTTTCTAGCTCAGGCAACTGCATAGATGGTAACTCCCCTTCACTGAGATGGGGGAATGGTTTGTTTTTTTGGTAAAACTGACAATCAGACATATTTGAAGTATTAACTGTTTGAACATTGAGCCAACATAAAAAAAATGTTGGAAGATGCACCAAACTGGAACTCATTGTGAGTGTGAACATGTGTGTATTTTTCTTTACTGTGTGATTGGTAGTGTTCTTCTTGCTGTTTAGTTGCAAAGTCATGTCCAAATTTTGGGGCCCTGTGGACCTTGGCCTACCAGGCTCCACTGTCCATGGGATTTCCCAGGCAAGGATACTGGAGTGGGTTGCCATTTCCTTCTATAGGGATTCTTCCCAACCCAGAGACCAAACCTAAGTCTCCTGAATTGGCAGGTGAATTCTTTACCACTGAGTCACCTGGAGGCCCTGGTAGAGTTCTAGATACTATATAAAAATTATCTAATTTAATCCTCACAGCAACCTTATGAAGTAGGGATTGTTATCATTCCATTTTATGGAGGAAGAAATTGATGACTGAGACATGGTCTTATAGAGCTCACAGTCAAGAGGGACTGTGAGTAAATATATTGTGTTAGTGCAAAGGGAATCTAATTTAATTGATGATGACCATACAGTGTCTTTTTGTTCTTAAAAGGGCATTTGGAGGGCAAAGAGTTTTGTTTATTTACTGTACTTTGATTTAATAATGATAGAAAGAAAAAGATATACAAAGAAGACTGAAGGAAGTAAGTCCAGAAGAGAGGCACAATTTTCTTTTAATTTCCTTAATATCCTTATTTAACAAGTTATCATTAACCACAAAATTGCCTAGTTATTTTAGCTGTATTCTTAATTGACTTGTTTTTTTTTTTTGCCTTTGTTAATATTCCCTATAGTACAGATATTTATGTTGAATGTTTCCAATACACTACTTGAAATGGCTTTGGCATGTCTGCTTCTAAAAGGGTTCCCACAGGAAACCAAGAATATCTTCACATGGAAATTTACTACAGAGTGGAAGAGACTGGAGAAAGAGATAATGAGCCAAGAACCATGAATGAGTTTTTAAACTTTCATCATGTTCGCTGGCAGAGGACCTAGCACAGATCACGTTCTGATGGCTTAGCTATAATAGGGCTGATGAAGTGAACATCGCCTTTTTTCACTTTCTGTGGCTAGTGGTGTGGGGTCTGCCTCTCCCCCAGCTTCCTGTGATGGGAACTGTATTCATTCATACAGAAAATGCATTCAGCTGCCAGAAAGCTGACATTTGACAAAGAATTGTCATACATCTTTGAACGGTCCAACGGCAGCATATCTTTTGTTTCTGCCAAAATCAATGCTAATGTTTCTTATACCGCTGAAAACATACGCATCCTCTCCTTCAGAAGGAGGCTACCCACAGTCTCTTTATCTGTTATATCTTGTTCCTAGTCAGGATGTCTGGATGAGGTCCATTCTTCTCCTAGTTCTACTGCTTTTTCAACTCAGTATTTGGTATAAAGATAATTATTATTTCCTCATATAAGTCAATGAGATAAAGGGGGTGGGAGGATGCAGTGATAGACAATATCCAAGATATACATGACATCACAAGAAAGGAAATGAAGGTATTTCTTCGGAGAATCATGAGACTAGAGATAGTATTCATGATTTCCTTTCCTATCATCCTTAGCTTCCTGACCAGGGATTGAACCTGCACCCCTGGCACTGGAGGGGGAAATCTTAATCCCTGGACTGCCTGGGAAGTCCCTCATCCCTCTCACCTTTAGTTAACACTTCATCTGCTTAGGATTCTTAACCAGTTGGGTGGTCCAAATATTTGTTCTGGAGGGATTTGAGCTCTTGGTAATGTTGTTGTTACAGGATTGCTGATGCCTTCCATAACTTCACTGTTTTTTTTAAAAAAAAAACTATAAATTACATATAACATACAAAAGAGAAGTCATAGCTACAGTTTGTAGAACAATAAAATGAACATCTGTGTACTACATTAGCTTAAAAAACAGAACAGAATACAGTTAAAGCTCCTCTTGTCTCTCTCTCCTTAGTTCCATTTCTTGCTTCTTTCCAAAATGTAAACACTATCTTGAATTTTATATTTATCCTCCCATTGCCTGTTGTTTTTGTTAATAGTTCTACTACATATGTATGTAATTCTAAACAATGTATAGTTAAATTTGGAATTTATGTAAATGAAATCATACTCTATTTGCTCTTTTGCAACCTGTTTTTTTTCCTCAGAGATATTTGTGGTATTCATCCATTTAATTTGATTTTCTGAAATTTAATTTGTCAGTAGAACTGAGTAAAC
>SJYC01045962.1:0-19047 GCA_006408675.1 Madoqua kirkii
GCTGGAGAAGACTCATGGGAGTCCTTTGCAGAACAAGGATTTTGGCCAACTGATGGGAAGAACTGACTCATTGGTGCCAGGAGCCAGTGTGTGGAATCCTGCCCGTGATAAGGTGATGCAGAAGGAAGCCTGACACATGCAAGGACGTGATTAAGCTTCAGGGGTTCCTCCTGGTATTACCTGAGCATCCATCTCCCCCTAAAAATATAAGAATCTGCCAATCTCTGTACTCTGCTTTTCCACTCTTCTCATATGCTCTGGGAAAAAGTCAAATCAGGGCTTTAGTCTTCTGCATTTGAAAGGGATGTTTCTGTTAAACCCCCTCTGATAGCTCTTCAGATTGCTTAAAAGGTTCCTCAGACTTCTTACATTTATGAATTGCTTACAGCCCCCCAACCGCGAGAGGCACAAAGCTTAAAAGCATCTTAAAGATACAGAGCCTTTTCTAAAGAGTTAAAAATCATATTGGTGATGGGTTTTCACTGTTGACTCAAGGATTGCTGCCAGACCTCCATATTCTTTATCTTTTAGGCACCTGGAAGGACGTTACTCAATGTAAGCAGGATGTAGAAAAAGACATGTAGTAGCTTTGATGTTAGCAACACTAGAGTTCTGAGTTAATTGCTTCTCTTCTGCTATAAATCATTGTACTCCCTTTACTTGTTATAAGCTGCTGTATCTTTGCTGTGTAAGAATGTAACTTTGTTTAGTGCTTTTCTGAGAGTGGCACCAGACTTTGGGAAGATCAACACAAACAAGTCTTCTGGTTGACAAACTCTTATCAAAAAAAAGGGGGGGGGGAGCTGTTAACGCTGCATAAATGTGTACCCACTGACCTTCATGTTTTATCAAAAGCATAAAAGGCCTTCTGAACAATAGAGGCCTTCCGAAGCTAGTCGCTGGACTGGTTTCCCCCGTGTCTCTCTCTCTTTCCTCTCCTCTTCACTCTAATTTCAGGGTGAATTCTCATCTGGACCAGGGGGGCTCACCAGGTCTACTTACTTGCCCCAACTTTCAAGCCCCACGTGAAAGGGAGCCCAAGGTGGGGCACCCTTAGAGATTCAAGCAGGCGCCGGTGGCCCACGTAGATGGTGCAAATCTCTTGTCCAGAAATTTTATTGGCCTTCCCTGCAAGCCAAGCTATTCATCCTTCTTTTTCCACTTAATTTTCCTACTACACTATTTCTTCCTAATCTAATCTTATATTAATAAATAAATAAGTTTTCCTCGCCAACGCCATCTCCGCTTCGAATTCCCTGGACCCACTGGGGCTGGACCCAAGAGCTGGGAGCCCAAGAGGACAAGCTGATGTATGTGTTGTCATACCAGAAGGAACAAGGGAAGCGCACCTAATTTTTATCTTCTTTTTATTTTAGTATTCCCTTCCCCTCCCCCAATATTGTGCTTTTAGAGTAGAGAAAATGCTCCAGCTGCTTTTCATTGTAATTCATTTTAATAATGAAAATGCTCAATTGCTAAAATTGCAATTTAAACCTTTCGGGAACACAGACAATCTTCCCCCCGTGCTTGGGAAAGTTGAAAAATATGATTAACCCACGGCCTGTGCGTGCATGCATAGTCACTTCAGTCACTTCAGCGTCTGACTCTTTGCAACCCCATGGATTGTAGCCCGCCAGGCTCCTCTGTCCATGGAATTTTCCAGGCAAGAATACTGGAGTTGGTTGCCGTGCCCTCCTCCAGGGGATCTTTCCAACCCAGGGATCATACCTGCGTCTCTTACATCTCCTGCATTGGCATGTAGGTTCTAGCACCACCTGCAAAGCCCAACCTACATCCTAACCTCTGAGTGCTATTGCTAAGTCACTTCAGTCGTGTCCAACTCTGTGCAACCCCACAGACGGCAGCCCACCAGACTCCCCCGTCCCTGAGATTCTCCAGGCAAGAACACTGGAGTGGGTTGCCATTTCCTTCTCCAGTGCATGAAAGCAAAAGGTGAAAGTGAAGTCACTCAGTCATGTCTGACCTAGGGACCCCATGCACTGCAGCCTACCAGGCTCCTCCATCAGTGGGATTTTCCAGGCAAAAGTACTGGAGTGGGGTGCCATTGCCTTCTGAATAGTGACCCTTTAAAGCATCATTCCGTTGGATCCTATTTCCCTCCTTCTCTGTGGCTGTTGTTCTTTCCTCTCCAGATGCTCTCTGTCCCTCTTGAGTTGTGGGAGCCTACCTGCCCCCACCAGTCTCTAAAAGAGGTGGCCCAATATTGAATCAGGAAGATAGCCTTACATACACAATCACAAAGCAAATTTACAGGATTCAAATCCCTGAAGTGTTCTTCGAAGTGGTCCACTTTTAAAGGTCAATTTTTCAGATAGTTTGGGAGGCCAAATTCCTCCTCCTTTGAAGCTAGATAGAATGATTTTACTGCAAGGTTGCCCAACCAATACTGTTTATACAGAGTGACTCTTTCCTTTGACTTATTATTCTACTCCCCATGGGTGTGAAGATTAGGATTTATCGCTAGATGAATATGACAGATTTTAGAATCTTTGGAACGGTATATCTAGAAGTTACATTGAGTCCAGGGTTGTTTGGTCGTTGGTAACCTGGAAACCTAATTGCAACAACAAGCCATCCAAACAGAGTTATTCTTCTGAGTGCTCATAATGAAAGTAATACCGGGAGGGATCAGCCAGAAATGGACTCGACATCCCTGGCAAACAAAATTGACTTCTAGCTTATGGTTATCACTAATTGGGGTACAGTAATTCTGAAGCATGTTTGGTGGAACTTAAAAAAAAAATAATTCCATAGTTCCTGGTAATGTGTTCACTGAAGACTTCCTGGATGAAGTATCATTCTTTTTCATTTATAGGTTAAAAGACCTGGGTGTTTTCCTCCATATCCAAGCAAGGGATTTTGCTTTCTTAAATAAATGTACTTTATTTTCTTCAGCATTTTATACTATCTAAGCACTACAGCACAATGGAAAGGAACACAGTATGGTAACTTGAATACCCTTGCCCATTTTATTTATTCATGTCTTCATTTTGGCACTATCAATACAAACCCAGGTGGAATAGAAGCTAATACAGTGAAGACAGTGATCCATGTAGAAAGGTTTTGTGTCATCTCTTGGATTTCTTGAGTTATTTGTGTTGAATGTAATTAAGGCACAAAGTAAGTGAGGCCTCTTATAAAACCTAGATTAGTCATGGAAGTAGATTGGTTTCAATGTGGGGGTGATAGAAGGCATCCCTCACCGATTTTCCATTCCTTTTGGAATGTTAGATGGCTAATATTGTTGCTTATTTGTCTCCACTGTATTTTTAGTTCCAGGCTATCACCATTATCTTTTACTTTTTCTTTGTAGTTTGGGGATTGCAGGGTATAAATGAGTTGAGATGAAATAAAAATGCAGCGGTAGGTTTTTCAAGCTCATCTTCCAGCAAACTTGAGTTGATCAGAGATGTCCCTGAACTTGTTTTTCTTGTTGATGTAACAGTTGATGCTCAGGAAAACAGACAAACAAACAAACTTGGTAAAGGCTTTCCAAGAAGTTTGTTTTACATGGCAAGGGAATGAGGGTAAACATTCTTCTTCAGTTCTATTATTTATTATTTCACTTGTGTCTCCTCCTCACTCTCTACTTACTGGCTCAGTGGTAAAAATCTACCTGCCAATGCAGGAGATGCAGGAGACGCAGATTTGATCCCTGGGTCAGGAAGATCCCCTTGAGAAGGAAATGGCAAACTGCTCCAGCGTTCTTGCTTGGAAGAATCCCATGGATAGAGAAACCTGCTGGGCTACAGTCCATGGGGTCACAAAGAGTTGGACACAGTTGAGCTACTGAGCATGCAGGCATGCCCTACTCAACTCTACATGTACATGCATTTTGGGTAACCAAACCTGTTGAGCCTGAATTGTCTGTCCACAATTTGTATGTTTCCGGCAATGGCACCGCACTCCAGCACGCTTGCCTGGAAAATCCCATGGACGGAGGAGCCTGGTGGGCCGCAGTCCATGGGGTCGCTAAGAGTGGGACACGACTGAGCGACTTCACTTTCACTTTTCACTTTCATGCATTGGAGAAGGAAATGGCAACCCACTCCAGTGTTCTTGCCTGGAGAATCCCAGGGATGGGGGAGCCTCATGGGCTGCCGTCTGTGGGATCACACAGAATCAGACATGACTGAAGTGACTTAGCAGCAGTTGCAGTCCAAGGGACCCTCAAGAGTCTTCTCCAACACTACAGTTCAAAAGCATCAATTCATAGAATTCATTAAATAAAAAATTATTTAGTGAATCATCCAAATCAATAGAAATCTAATAAACTGTGTCAAAACTTTAAAAATACTACTCATTGAGTTCAAAGGTATGGATCCTAACCTGGACATCAAGGTTTCAATAATAGCTGTGATAATTGGTCTGCTCTTGGCTCAGAAAGCTTTCTGGCTTTGACTTACAAACTACATCTG
This sequence comes from Madoqua kirkii, assembly GCA_006408675.1. Lineage (NCBI taxonomy): Eukaryota > Metazoa > Chordata > Mammalia > Artiodactyla > Bovidae > Madoqua > Madoqua kirkii. The sequence goes on from SJYC01045962.1 coordinate 4,440, forward strand.
TAAATTGTATTGCTGTTGGGCTCTCTCTCACTGATCTCTTGCCCTCGGGAGACTTGTGCAAAAAACCATACTGTTAGTAAACATGTATAAGCAACCTTTGCAGTAAACCTTTTTGTAATAACGATCAGTCACAACAGCCTGTTTGGTTGTTGTTTCCTTCACCTGTATTCTCTCCTACTCATGCAGGAGGAAACCATGGAATCATACATCTTGGAAAATACTAACACTCTTGAATATATCAGAAAAATTTTAAAAAAAGTCTTTGCAAACATGAACGTAAATGACATGGTCCAGTGTCAGATTACATGGTCTCAGTGTATTTTGTCAGTGGAAAAAAATTGCACTTCATTTTCTTAAGCCTTTGCAAAATAAACATTCTGAATAGCTGCTCCCACCTCACTGAAAGTCCACAATTCAACATAGTTTTTATGTGTTTGCAGCTGAATAGTTTTATCAACTTGCTTTGAGTCAGTAGTATTTTGAAAGTCCAACAGGGTCCTGCCCTTCTGTTCTCTCTGTTAATTTAAATTCCTTGTAGTAGTGCCTCTGCTCAGAGAGTTTTTTAAAGAACTTTGGGGGTCTACAATATATTTCAATTTTCACGTTGTTGCACAAAGACCACATCCACATTTTTTCTCTTCTTTATTTTTTTATTTTTCATTAGAATCCCTTCTCTATCTTTTGGTCCTTTTGAAATGATTAAGGGGGCAATGCCCTTAAGATTCCTAAAGATCTTATGGTTTGAGAGGATACGTGAGCACAAGCTTAATCTCCTAAAAGGGCTTCAGGGTGACTGTATATAGTGAACTTTAGGTCTTTCTATGGTTTTAGTAAAAGGTTTTATGGGCACCCTGTTTTTTCTCTTGTCTACATTTTTAGAAGCAATTTCTCAATTTTAATGGCTTTTGCCTGGTTGAGAGACAGGATTTTCTAAACTGTCAAGCCCTGGTTTCAGTGTACTTACTGGTTCATCCTTCAAAAATCTCTCTTTATTGTAAGCAGCAATAAGTAATTTGGGTGACATTTTAAATATTTTGCTCAGAACTTTCCTTAGCTATATATAACAAGTTCAGTATATAAGTTCTTTTCATATGACTGCAGGAGATAATTTTACCACATTTTCTGTCACTGTGTAACAAGGAATTCCCTTCCTCCAATTTCTGAAAATATTTTTCCTTTCCTTTTGAGCCCTTGCCAGCAATATATTTCAAGTGCATATTTTTAATTACAGTTGTTTAAGGTAATTTAGGCTTTCTCTAACATGCTCCTCAAAATTATCTCGGCCTCTACCTACTGACATTTCATAGCTGCTCTCACATTTTTAGATATTTGACAAGAACACCTACTTCCAAACATCAAAAAATTTGCTTTATTTTATGTTTTACACAATTACTTAAACCTAAGAGCTAATATACATACATTACATATACATATATTAAAAAAATATATATATATATAAACTCACAAATTCTGCAAGCTTAGAGTCTGAGCACAGATCAATTGGGTTTTCTCCTTCAGTGTCTAACAAGTCTGCAATATAACTCTAATATAACATAGAAGAGATAAATACTATAAAATGGTGCAATTAAAATTTCAGTAGAGCTCAGAGAAAGAAGATGTTACTCTGGCTAAAGAAATTTCACGAAAAAGATAGTATTTATGATGTTTATTGTAAGGAATAGGTAAATTATAGCATATGATGTTAGCTGCTCTCACATTTTTAGATATTTGACAAGAACACCTACTTCCAAACATCAAAAAATTTGCTTTATTTTATGTTTTACACAATTACTTAAACCTAAGAGCTAATATACATACATTACATATACATATATTAAAAAAATATATATATATATAAACTCACAAATTCTGCAAGCTTAGAGTCTGAGCACAGATCAATTGGGTTTTCTCCTTCAGTGTCTAACAAGTCTGCAATATAACTCTAATATAACATAGAAGAGATAAATACTATAAAATGGTGCAATTAAAATTTCAGTAGAGCTCAGAGAAAGAAGATGTTACTCTGGCTAAAGAAATTTCACGAAAAAGATAGTATTTATGATGTTTATTGTAAGGAATAGGTAAATTATAGCATATGATGATGTTGCAGGGGATTGAAAATAGAGAGGGCTTATAAGTCATTTCTCAGAGACAGGAGAGGATCAGTTCAGTTCAGTTCAGTCGCTCAGTCGTGTCTGACTCTTTGTGACCCCATGAATTGCAGCAAGCCAGGTCTTCAGGTCTCTCTGCTCATCACCAACTCCCAGAGTCACCCACACTCATGTCCATAGAGTCACTGATACCATTCAAGCATATTATCCTCTGTCATCCCCTTCTCCTCCTGTCCCCAAACCCTCCCAGAAACAGAATCTGTCCTAATAAGTCAACTCTTCGCATGAGGAGGCCAAAGTATTGCAGTTTCAGCTTTAGCATCAGTCCTTCCAAAGAACACCAAGGACTGAGCTCTTTTAGACTGGACTGGATGGAGCTCCTTGCGGTCCAAAGGACTCTCAAGAGTCTTCTCCAACACCACAGTTCAAAAGCATCAATTATTCGGCACACAGTTTTCTTTATGGTTCAACTCTCACATCCACACATGACCACTGGAAAAACCATATCCTTGACAAGATGGATCTTTGTTGGCAAAGTAATGTCTCGGCTTTTTAATATGCTATCTAGGTTGGTTATAACTTTCCTTCAAAGGAGTAAGTCTCTTTTAATTTCGTGGCTGCAATCACCATCTGTAGTGATTTTGAGCCCCCCAAAATAAAGTCTGATACTGTTTTCATTGTTTCCCCATCTATTTCCCATGAAGTGATGGGGCCAGACGCTATGATTTTCATTTTCTGAATGTTAAGCTTTAAGCCAACTTTTTCACTCTCCTTTTTCACTTTCATCAAGAGGCTTTTCAGTTCCTTTTCACTTTCTGCCATAGGGTCTTGTTATTTGCCTATCTGAGGTTATTGATATTTCTTCCGACAATCTTGATTCTACCTTGTGGTTCTTCCAGCCCAGTGTTTCTCATTATATACTCTGCATAGAAGTTAAATAGGCACGTTGACAATATATAGACTTGACGTACTCCTTTTCCTATTTGGAACCAGTCTGTTGTTCCATGTCCAGTGCGAACTGTTGCTTCCAAGCCTGCGTATAGGTTTCTCAAGAGGCAGGTCAGGTATGGTCTAGTATGCCCATCTCTTTCAGAGTTTTCCACAGTTTATTGTGCTCCACACAGTCAAAGGCTTTGGAATAGTCAATAAAGCAGAAATAGGTGTTTTTCTGGAAATCTCTTTCTTTTTTCATTATCCAGCAGATGTTGGCAATTTGATCTCTGGTTCCTCTGCCTTTTCTAAAACCAGCTTGAACATCTGGAGGTTTATGGTTCATGTATTGCCGATTCCTGGCTTGCAGAATTTTGAGTATTACTTTACTATCATGTGCGCTGAGTGCGACTGTGCAACAGTTTGAGCATTCCTTGGCATTGCCTTTCTTTGGGATTGGAATGAAAATTGACATTTTCCAGTCCTGTGGCCACTGCTGAGTTTTCCAAATTTGCTGGCATATTGAGTGGAGCACTTTCACACCATCTTCTTTTAGGATTTGAAAGAGCTCAACTGCAATTCCATAACCTCCACTAGCTTTGTTCATAGTGATGCTTTTTAAGGCCCACTTGACTTCACCTTCCTGGATCTCTGGCTCTAGATGAGTGATTGCACCATCGTGATTATCCAGGTCGTGAAGATCATTTTTGTACAGTTCTTTGTATTCTTGCCACCTCTGCTTAGTAATCTTCTGCTTCTGTTAGGTCCATACCATTTCTGTCCTTTTTCCAGCCCATCTTTGCATGAAATGTTCCCTTGGTATCTCTAATTTTCTTCAAGAGATCTCTATTCTTGCCCATCCTGTTCTTTCCCTCTATTTCTTTGCATTGATTGCTGAAGAAGGCTTTCTTATCTCTTCTTGCTATTCTTTGGAATTCTGCATTTAGATGCTTATATCTTTCCTTTTCTCCTTGGCTTTTTGCTTCTCTTCTTTTCACAGCTATTTGTAAGGCCTCCCCAGACAGCCATTTTGCTTTTTTTGCATTTCTTTTCCATGAGGATGGTCTTGATCTCTGTCTCAGGACAATGTCGTGAATCTCAGCCCGTAGTTCATCAGGCACTCTATCAGATCTAGTCCCTTAAATGTATTTCTCACTTCCACTGTATAATCACAAGGGATTTGATTTAGATTATACCTGAGTGGTCTAGTGGTTTTCCCTACTTTCTTCAATTTAATTCTTAATTTGGCAATAAGGAATTCACGATCTGAGCCACAGTCAGCTCCCTGTCTTATTTTTGCAGATTGTATAGAGCTTCTCTATCTTTGGCTGCAAAGAATATAATCAATCTGATTTTGGTGTTTATCATCTGGTGATGTCCATGTGTAGAGTCTTCCCTTGTGTTGTTGGAAGAGGATGTTTGCTATGACCAATGTGTTCTCTTAGCCTTTGCCCTGCTTCACTTCGTATTCTAAGGCCAAATTTGCCTGTTACTCCAGGTGTTTCTTGACTTCCTATTTTGCATTCTAGTCCCCTATAATGAAATGAACGTATTTTGGGGGTGTTAGCTCTAAAAAGTCTTGCAGATCTTCATAGAACCATTCAACTTTATCTTCTTCAGCATTACTGGTTGGGGCATAGACTTGGATTACTGTGATATTGAATGGTTTGCTTTGGAAACAAACAGAGATCATTCTGTTGTTTCTGAGACTGCATCCAAGTACTGCATTTTGGAATCTTTGTTGACTATGATGGCTACTTTCTTCTGAGGGATTTCTGCCCATAGTAGTCGATATAATGATCATTTGAGTTAAATTCACCCATTCCAGTCCATTTTAGTTCGCTGATTCTTAGAATGTCGATGTTCACTCTTGCCATCTCCTGTTTGACCACTTCCAGATTGCCTTGATTCATGGACCTAACTTTTCAGGTTCTTATGCAATATTGCTCTTTATAGCACTGGTCCTTGCTTCTATTACTAGTTACATCTACAACCTGGTATTGTTTTTGCTTTGGCTCTATCCCTTTATTCTTTGTGAAGTTATTCATTCACTGATATCCAGTGACATATTGGACATCTACTGATCTGGGGAGTTACTGTTCAGAATTCTATCATTTTGCCTTTTTATACAGTTTATGGAATTCTCAAGGCAAGAATGCTGAAGTGGTTTGTCATTCTCTTCTCCAGTGAACCACATTCTGTCAGACCTCTCCACCATGACCCATCTGTCTTGGGTGGGCCCACAGGGCTTGGCTTAGTGTCACTGAATTAGACAAGGCTGTGATCCTAGTGTGATTAGATTGACTAGTTTTCTGTGATTATGGTTTTAGTGTGTCTGCCCTCTGATGCCTCTCATAATACCTACCATCTTACTTGGGTTTCTCTTACCTTGGACGTGGGGTATCTCTTTAGGCCTGCTCCAGCAAAGAACAGCCACTGTTCCTTGACTTGGAGGAAGTGTATCTCCTCACTGCCGCCCCTCCTGATCTTGAACGTGGAGTAGCTCGTCTTGGCCCTCCTGCACCTGTGCAACCACCACTCCTTGGACATGGAGTTGCTCCTCCTGGCTGCTGCCCCTGACCTCAGGCATAGGGTAACTCCTCTCAGCTGCTGCCCCTGACCTCGGACATGGAGTAGCACCTCTCAGGATCGCATCTAACCTTGAACGAGGGGTAGCTCCTCTCGGCCATATTTCTGCAGCTGGCGTACTTCTGCCATGCGGTCCAGTAGTTAAATTGTATTAGAACCTAGATGGCAAAAGTAAGAGTTGGAAGATATAAGATTTTTTTAAGGTTTTTAAATTAACATTTATTTCTTAAAAGTTAATATGAGCATAATAGGAAACCAAAAAGCACAAGAAGCAAAAAATGAAGTCATTCATAATCACAAGCAGTTTACCACTTGACATGTCCTTCTAGGTCTCATTTGAGTATTTTCATTACTAAGCATCCATTTTTATGAAACATACCTCCTTGCTAATACCTTAATAGTTTAGATCAGATGGTGAATCCTCTTAGAACTATTATACTTTGTGTACTCTGTTGCTTTATGTCTCATTTTAATTGAACATTAAGGGAGTGTAGTATTTTAATCATAGCTCTGCCAATATGTTTATCTGGAGGCCTGTTGCCATTTTTGTCTTTGAAATTTTTATTGCCAAGAAAAGCAAGATTACATTTTTTTTCCTTCCAGGTTGAGTTGGTGTAGTGTATTCTTGGTTATCAAAATACTCATAGCTTTGGGACTTTAAAATGGTAAATATTCATGATGTGTGAAGCAGCATGATACATAACTGTACTGTCTTAATTACATAAAAATGGATAAAAATTTTTAAAAAGCATGCATTGCCAGGTTTGGGTGCTCAGTTATTAAAGTATAGGAAAGGTGGTTTTAATTGAGCTTGTTGTTTGTTTGTTTTTAATATGTCTAATGGAATTAAATGTCTGCAAAAGGAAGACAAATATGGTTAATGGAGTTCAGAATAGATTGAAGTGCATGAGTAGTGACAAAAAAAACATTATGAACAACAACAACAAAACTTTAATAATCTATGTGAGAGTTAATGAGGACATGAAATAAGAAAATGGTGATGGAAAGGAAAATAAATAGTGATTATAACAATATTGAAGAAACAGATATAAATTTGAGAGTGATTTCGACCATTCACATCTGTCTGATTAGTACATAGATGATGATCTTATCAGAGATAGTGAAGTCATGACAATAAACTGAGTTAAATTTTATTTATTTATTTATTTTCCAAAGGAATGAAGATGTCTGTTCTGTATTGCAAACTTATAGTTTGAATTGTGTATCATATTGAGCATTGAGGACATCCCTGGGCCATAGTGTGTGGTGAGACTAGAATTCTCAGGAGAAGTCTTATTGAAGATGTGAATATTATTCATAGGAAAGAAAGCTCTGAAGGCATGAGTAAGAAACTGAGTGAGATTGAAAGTGATCTTCGTTGAAACAATGCTAAGAAAGTTTAAGAAAAAAGAAAAGACAAGGCAAGATATTTAGAGAATCCGTGTGTATAGAAAGAGACTGGGCATAAGCAGACCAGAAATAAAATAAGAGAAGGAAAAAAATGTGAAATAGAAGAAAAACAAGACTGAGTGTCTATAGAGACAGGAATTCAACAAGGATCTAACCACAGTTATTTGTATTTAAAAGGCAAAATCATTTTCATTTGTTGGTTTCTGTCTTACTTTAAATTAAATTCTATTGATGCACTAAAGGGTTTTACAATATAATGGATTATGAATAACCAGTTCAGTTGTTCAGTCATGTCAAAATCTGTCTAACACCTCCTCCTAGAGCTTGCTGAAACTCATGTCCATTGAGTTAGTAATGCCAACCAACAGTCTCATCCTCTGTTATCCCCCTTTCCTCCTGTCTTCAATCTTTCCCAGCATCAGAGTCTTTGCCAATGAGTCAGTTCTTTGCATCAAGTGGCCAAAGTATTAGAGTTTCAGCTTCAGAATTAGTCTTTCCAATGAATATTCAGGACTGATTTCCTTTAGGATGGACTGGTTGGATCTCTTTGCAGTGCAAGGGACTCTCAGGAGTCTTCTCTAACACCACAGTTCAAAAGCGTCAGTTCTTCAGTACTCAGGTTTCTTTATGGTCCAACTCTCACATCCATAAATGACTACTGGAAAAAACATAGCTTTGACTGGATGGACCTTTGTCCACCAAATAATGTCTCTGCTTTTTAATATGCTGTCTAGGTTTGTCATGTCCGAATTACTGATGGCTCAGATGATAAAGCATCTGCCTGCAATGCAGGAGACCTTGATTTGATGTCTGGGTTAGGAAGATCTCCTGGAGACGGAAATGGCAACCCACTCCAGTACTCTTGCCTGGTAGGCTACAGTCCATGGTGCCACAAAGAGTCAAACACGACTGAGTGACTTCACTTTAGGTATGTCATAGCTTTTCTTTCAAGGAGCAAATGTCTTAATTCCATTGTTGCAGTCACCATCTGCAGTGATTTTGGAGCCCAATAAAATAAAATCTGTCACTATTTCTATTGTTTCATTATCTATTTGCCATGAAGTGATGGGGCTGGATGATGCCATGATCTTCATTTTTTGAATGTTGTTTTAAGCTAGCATTTCACTCTCCTCGTTCACTTTCATCAAGAGTCTGTTTAGTTCCTCTTTGCTTTCTGCCATAAGAGTGGTGTCATCTGCATATCTGAGGTTATTAATATTTCTCCTTGCAATCTTGATTTCAATCTAGATTTCATATGAGTATACTAGTATGCAAATATATTTCAGCTATCAACTAACTTGGAATGGTCTCTAGGGATGTATGGATCTCTTAAATCCTACATATATATATATAAAATTTATTGTGATCCACATAGTCATAGGAAATTAAAAAAATTCTAATTAGCACATTTGGAAAACTCAGCAGTGGCCGCAGGACGAGAAAAGGTCAGTTTTAATTCCAATACAAAAGAAAGGCAATGCTAAAGAATGCTCAAACTACCGCACAATTGCATTCATCTCACACGCAAGTAAAGTAATACTCAAAATTCTCCAAGCCAGGCTTCAACAATACATGAACCATGAATTTCCAGTTCAAGCTGGATTTAGAAAAGGCAGAGGAACCAGAGATCCAATGCCAGTATCTGTTGGATCATGGAAAAAGCAAGAGAGTTCCAGAAAAACATCCATTTCTGCTTTACTGACTATGCCAAAGCCTTTGACTGTGTGGATCACAATAAACTGTGGAAAATTCTGAAAGAAATGGAAATACCAGACCATCTAACCTGTCTCTTGAGAGAAATCTGTATGCAGGTCAGGAAGCAACAGTTAGAACTGGACATGGAACAATTGACTGGTCCCAAATAGTATAAGGAATACATCAAGGTTGTATATTATCACCCTGCTTATTTAACTTATATGCAGAGTACATCATGAGAAATGCTGGACTGGAAGAAACACAAGATGGAATCAAAATTGGCAGAAGAAATATCAATAACCTCAGATGTGCAAATAACACCACCCTTATGGCAGAAAGTGAAGAGGAACTAAAAAGCCTCTTGATGAAAGTGAAAGAGGAGAGTGAAAAAGTTGACTTAAAGCTCAACATTCAGAAGACAAAGATCATGGCATCTGGTCCCATCACTTCATGGGAAATAGATGGGGAAACAGTGGAAACAGTGTCAGACTTTATTTTTTGGGGCTCCAAAATCACTGCATATGGTGATTGCAGACATGAAATTAAAAGACACTTGTTCCTTGGAAGAAAAGTTATGACCAACCTAGATAGCATATTCAAAAGCAGAGACATTACTTTGCCGACTAAGGTCCATCTAGTCAAGGCTATGGTTTTTTCAGTAGTCATGTGTGGATGTGAGAGTTGGACTGTGAAGAAGGCTGAGCGCCAAAGAACTGATGTGTTTGAACTGTGGTGTTGGAGAAGACTCTTGAGAGTCCCTTGGACTGCAAGGAGATCCAACCAGTCCACTCTGAAGGAGATCAGCCCTGGGATTTCTTTGGAGGGAATGATGCTGAAGCTGAAACTCCAGTCCTTTGGCCACCTCATGAGAAGAGCTGACTCATTGGAAAAGACTGTGATGCTGGGAGGGATTGGGGGCAGGATGAGAAGGGGACGACCGAGGATGAGATGACTGGATGGCATCACGGACTCAATGGACATGAATCTGAGTGAATTGAGGAGATGGTGATAAACAGGGAGGCCTGGCGTGCTGTGATTCATGGGCTCGCAAAGAGTCAGACATGACTGAGTGACTGAACTGAACTGAACTATATAAAAATGTTTGCTAAACATATATATCTATACAAATATCTTTATTGTCATATCAAATATTCATGTGTTCCCTACAGTCATATCATAAACAATTAAAATATATATTTGATTGTTCTTTCCCCAGTTCATATATTCTTGCTATTGCATTAGCTAGAACCTTCCGTTGCTTCTTGGCCTTTTGGCTAAGACTAAGTTTAGCTAGAGCCTTTTAATCAATTTTATAAAATGTATTGAAATATAATTGATTTGCAAGTTGTTTAATTTCTGCTTACATCTAAGTGACTCAGTTAACCAAAATAGCTTGTTTTTCATTTTCTCTCCATTGGTTCATCACAGAAAATAAAATACAGCTCCCTATGATCTGCCTCTTGAGAAACCTATATGAAGGTCCGGAAGCAACAGTTTGAACTGGACATGGAAAAACAGACTGGTTCCAAGTAGTATAAGGAGTATGTCAAGGCTGTATATTGTCACCTTGCTTATTTAACTTATATGTAGAGTTCATCATGAGAAATGCTGGGCTGGAAGAAGCACAAGCTGGAATCAAGACTGCTGGAGAAGAAATATCAATAAACTCAGATATGCAGATGACACCACCCTTATGGCATAAAGTGAAGAGGAATTAAAAAGCCTCTTGATGAGAGTGAAAGAGGAGAGTGAAAAAGTTGGCTTAGAGCTCAACATTCAGAAAATGAAGATCATGGCATCTGGTCCCATCACTTCATGGGAAATAGATGGGGAAACAGTGGAAACAGTGTCAGACTTTATTTGGGGGGGGAGGGGCTTCAATCACTGCAGATGGTGATGCAGCCATGAAATTAAAAAATGCTTACTCCTTGGAAAAAAATTTATGACCAACCTAGATAACATATTGAAAAGCAGAGATGTTACTTTGCCAACAAAGGTCTATTTAGTCGAGGGTATGGTTTTTCCAGTAGTCATGTATGAATGTAAGAGTTGGACTGTGAAGAAATCTGAGCACCAAGGAATTGATGCTTTTGATCTGTGGTGTTGGAGAAGACTCTTGAGAGTCCCTTGGACTGCAAGGAGATCCAACCAGTTCATTCTGAAGGAGATAACCTCTGTGATTTCCTTGGAGGGAATGATGCTGAAGCTGAAACCCCAGTCCTTTGGCCACCTCATGTGAAGAGTTGACTCATTGGAAAAGGCTCTGATGCTGGGAGGGATTGGGGGCAGTTGGAGAAGGGGACGACAGAGGATGAGATGGCTGAATGGTATCACTGACTCGATGGACGTGAGTCTGTGTGAACTCCGAGAGTTGGTGATGGACAGGGAGGCCTGGTTTGCTGTGATTCATGGAGTCAGAAAGAGTCAGACATGACTGAGCGACTGAACTGAACTGATACTATATAGTAGGACCTTGTTTTTTATCCATCATATATATAATAGCTTTCATCAATTCCCTCCCTCACTCCACTTGACACCATAAATCTTTTCTCTATATCTGTGAGTGTGTTTTTATGTTCACTTGTGCTGTATTTTATATTGTACATGAAAATGCTATCATATGGTACTTATCTTTTTTGTTTTTTTAATAACTTACTTCACTTAGTCCAAGTAAGGTAGTAGGTGTTGCAAAAAGGCATCAGAGGGCAAACACACTGAAACCACAATCACAGAAAACTAGTCAGTCTAATCACACTAGGACCACAGCCTTGTTTAACTCAGTGAAACTAGACATGCCCTGTTGGGCCACCCAAGACAGGTGGGACATGGTGGAGAGATCTGACAGAAAGTGGTCCACTGGAGAAGGGAATGGCAAACCACTTCAGTATTCTTGCTTTGAGAACCCCATGAACAGTATGATAAGGCAAAATGATAGGTTACTGAAAGAGGAACTTCCCAGGTTCGTAGATGCCCAATACACTACTGGTGATCACTGGACAAACAAGTCCAGAAGAATGAAAGGATGTAGCCAAAGCAAAAATCATTACCCAGTTGTGGGTGTGACTGGTGAAAGATGCAAAGTCTGATGCTGTAAAGAGCAATATTGCATAAGAATCTGGAATGTTAGGTCCATGAATCAAGGCAAACTGGAAGTGATCAAACAGGAGATGGCAAGAGTGAACGTCAACATTCTAGGAATCAGAGAACTAAAATGGACTGGAATGGGTGAATGTAACTCAGATGGTCGTTGTATCTACTACTGGAGGCAGGAATACCTTAGAAGAAATGGAGTAGCCATCATGGTCAACCAAAGAATTCGAAATGACAGAATGGTCTCTGTTTGTTTCCAAGGCAAACCATTCAATATTACAGTTATCCAAGTCTATGCCCCAACCAGTAATGTAGAAGAAGCTGAAGTGAATGGATTAGGGGCAGGAGGAGAAGGGGACAACAGAGGATGAGATGGCTGGATGTCATCACAGACTCAATGGACAAGTTTGAGTGAACTCCGGGAGTTGGTGATGGACAGGGAGGCTTGGCATGCTGTGATTCTTGGGGTTGCAAAGAGTCAGATACGACTGAGTGACTGAACTAAACTCATTTAATCTGATGATAATCTCCATCCATGTTGCTGCAAATGGCATTATTTCATTATTTTTAATGGCTGAATAATACTCCATTGTTTATATATACCACACTTCTTTACCTACTCATCTGTCAGTGGACATTTAGGTTGTTCCCATGCACTGATTATTGAAAATAGTCATGCTGTGTAATCAATTTTATCATCTAAGTCTTCTTTATACTTCATAGAGGAATGGTCTAGTAAATCATAATTAAATGGAACTTGTTTAGAATTTTCTATGAAATGTGTTATATTTTAATAAACATATTTATTCTTTTGAAAGTTATTATTTAGAGTCTTAATTTTAACAATATTTATTTGGAATCAGTATTAATTTACAAAATTATATGAAGAGATGCAAAGTTGATGCATTTTGATATGCTAATTTCCCCATCACTCTCTACATTGCTCCATGATACTTCCTTTATTTAAGCAAGGTATAGATTGTTCTGTGCTTACCTTCTCAAAAAAAGAGGACACAGCAAAATACGGAAATCAGCACAGTCAGTGCTATGCTGTTGAGTTTCAAAAGCTAAAACTTTGAAGTATTCAGGACATAAACAATACATTTGGAAATAAAGTAGATGAAGAGGCAAGCTGTCTCATTTCCAACACAAATAAAAATTCTTTGGAAAAAAGGAAATCATAAACTTGGGAGGAAAACACAAAATTGTGTCTATATACTCTTTCTTGACCCCATCCTTGGGTCAGTTCATATACGACGAGGTTAAAGAGCAGCAGGACATTCCAAGGCAGAGGAGATCTATGTCTTCCCTGGGAAAGCAACTCTGCGTTTTTTGAGGAAAAGCATTGCACCAGTTATGGGCAGTAGTTTAGTGTACTAGGCAGCCTCTGACATGGCCTGCAGATATCTGAAGCATTGAGTATCAGGCCCTGTGCTATCCTATCACCCTAAGTGTGGACTGGACCTAGATATTTTCTTCTATTAAATAAAATAGAGCATTCCTGAGACTTTGGCTTTCATCTTTCTAGCTTTTTTTCTTTTTTTTCTTTTTGGTGAACTCACTTTGGAGGAAAAAAGTTGCCATGGAATGGTCCTATGGAGGAACCCAGAAAAAAACGAACTGGTTTTTGGTCTACAGTAAGTGAGGACTTGAGTACTGCCAACAGTCATGTGAGATGGTTTAAGATATCTGCAGCCTTAGACATTATCTTGCTTGCAGCTGTGTGAGCGGTTCTGAACCAGAGAAAGAGCTAACCCTGGATTCCTGAATCAGTGGTGATCTGATAATATATGTCTGTGGTTTTAATCCACTAAATTTCAATAAGACTTTTTTCACAAAGCAATAGGAAGTTCATGTAGATATCATTATGTGAAGCATTTCTACAGATAGATTTCAGATTGGTTGTCACCTCAATGCAGATATATTAAAATGCTATCTTTTTAAATCAGTGACTAGTACAGTCTTTAAAAGCTGTGTAAAGTTCAATTTAGATCCAGGAGGTTATAAGAGTAATAGAAGCAACCAAATATTTCTGTACTTTTGACAGTGGTATGATATTTACTGTCATACCAGTAAGAGAAAGCTGACACTTCAGAGGTCTTACAGAAGGTAAAAAGGGATGAGTTACCTGCCAGTTAATTTGATAAAAGACTGAGTACAAAGTGTTAAAATGCATATCTCAAAGGATCAAGGGTGTTCACTTAGCAAAGACTAGCTAGTACTCCTACCCCACAGACACTTTAGACACATGAAGTTCTCAAATATCCCACCTTTCATCTTTAGGAAGTTGTTGAGAATTACGGTGACTCAGTGGAGAAGGAAATGGCAACCCACTCCAGTGTTCTTGCCTGGATAATCCCAGGGATGGGGAAGCCTAGTGGGCTGCCACCTCTGGGGTTTGCACAAAGTCGGACATGACTGAAGCGACTTACCAGGAGCAAGGTGACTAAGATTAAATTCCTACAGTGAGGGACAACTCGATCTCAAAATTAATTCAAGATAATTTCAAACAAACAAAGGAATAAACAAGTGTTGGTAGGCAAGTTCCATTTCATATGCATACTAGATTTTTTTTAGCTGAAATTCAAACTACAGTGATAAAATAATGCTTTTTTCCTCCCATAATTTGGAAATAGAATAAATTATTGATATACTAATAATTCAATGATTTGAATTATCTTTACTTCTTTCAAATATGGACTATCTTGTCCTTGTCTACCTTTGAATAATTATCTGTCAAAATATATGGGGAAAATTCTAACAATAAAAAGTAACACAAATTA
>SJYC01045965.1:0-10781 GCA_006408675.1 Madoqua kirkii
TTTTTTAACATATTAATTGACATTAATATATCAATTCAAAGTGATTTTAGTGGTCTTATATTTAAAATAATTTCCCTTAGACTTATTGTTATGTTTCAAATAATTACTCTTCTTCTAAAAAAAAATAATGTATTTGAATCATTTCACATTACTACTAGATCCACATTTTTAGTAGCTACATGACTTCAAATCTTCATATCAAATAGGTCTCAAAAGTGGAAAATCCAATCACATTTCCATGAATAATCAAGTTCTGTTATTGTTGTGATTTCAGCACATTCCCAACTTACTTTAATATGTAGGAGAAAAACCTCACATTTTGTATCAATACACTGGTAGTTAACTCTACAAGTGGTGGTTAAAACAGGTGTCATTTTGTAGCCTCTTAAAAATTCAAGGTATAATTATTTCCACGTTAAGGTTCTTACTGCTGAAGATAGTATAATAACATCAGTTAGCAAATGTCATTTCTCCTAATATCAGACTTAGAGACTTTTGAGTTGTATTATTTTAAATTTAAAATAAAATATGTATCCTTTTATACAATGCTTGATCATATCTGCTCTAGGTTACATATTTTGCAACAAAATGGATTAAATAGTCCATCTAAAAATTTCTGAAATTGACAAGCTGCTTCTTCTATAGTTATATAAATGGGTTCTATGCACACTGAAAGTATTTAACATAAATAAGAATTTTAGCAACAGCCTAGCAATAATGAGAATGATGATTATTACAATAAAAACAAAACATATAATACTTTTTACACATCAGGCAGTATTTTAAGCACTTGTTTTTCAGTGGCTCAGTCATGTCCTACTCTTTGTGACCCCATGGATTGCAGCATGCCAGGCTTCCCTGTTCTTCACTATCTCCTGGACTTTGCTCAAATTTATGTCCATTGAGTGGCAATGCCTTCCAACCATCTCATCTTCTATCTCTCCCTTCTCCTCCTACCCTCAATGCACTAATGTAATTCATTAATAATTTAATTCTCACAACAATTCTGAAGCATAATTAATTATAGTATTAAGATTACTATTTTACATATGAGAAGCCTGAAGAAGAGAGTCAAAATAATTTGCCCCAAGAAAACAGTTCATGAGAAGCAGAATGAGAAATTAAATCTGGGCAATCAGTCCCTATTTTCAAATATGATGTATTTGTACAGATACTTTTATCCAATGCATGTTAATTTCATATTAATCTGATAATACACTTCAAAAACAAGCAAACTCATAGAAAAGAGATCAGATTTGTCATCACCAGAGGTGGGAGGTGGTAAGGGGGCAGGAGCTGGGGTGGAGGGTTGGATTAAAAATGGTCAAAAGGTACAAACTTACAGTTGTAAGATAAATTAGTATTAGGGATGTAAATGATAACATGATTCATATAAGTAACACTGTTACAAATTATATATGAAAGTTGTTAAGAATAGATCCTGAGTTCTCATCACAGGGAAAAAAAAAAACAAAACTTTTAAGTTTGTGTGTGTGTGTGTGTGTGTGTGTGTGTGTGTGTGTGTGTGTGTATGTGTTGGGGAAGCATTGATACTGGAGTTGCTAAGATAGAAGAAAGTAGAAATCGATGTTCACTACAGAAAATCCACAAATGCCTGCTGCACATGCTTTTAATACTTACTGTTCAAAAAAATAGAGATATTTTTGCTCTAAACTTGGACTCACAATTTAGGATTCCTCAGCAAAAACTTTTGTTCTCTGGTGTAGTAAATTAAAGCCTACTGAATTCACAGAAAAATATTGGTTTAATACTACTTTTAAGAAAATATCTGCATCCTGCATCAAACATAGACTGGCAATTTGTTTCTGAGATGGTGTGGGGTGGGAGGTGGGAGGGGGGTTCAGGATTAGGAACTCATGTACACCTGTGGCAGATTCATGTCAATGTATGGCAAAACCAATACAGTATTATAAAGTAAAATAAAGTGAAAATAAAAATTAAAAAAAGATGATTTTAGAGAGGAAAAAAGGAAAATATGGACAATAAGAGAAAATATAGAAATCTAATATTTCATTTTATTTAGTTGTGTAAGAAGCTCTCCAAAGGGTTTGTTTTTATTTCAGTTTTTCATTTCTTACCAACATAGCCCCAAATGATGTTAATGTTTCATTGCTTGTTTTTGATCTGAAATATATTGTATAATGTCTTTATCATGCTGCCCAGTTGTTACAACAGTCGATTAATTGAATGGAAAACCCCTAGTTATGTGATACTTCCTTTTTCTTCTCTGTTTTCCCTTTAAGTTTCCTTGAGATCTAACTGACATGTAACACTATATGTTTAATGTGTACTATGATAATATTACTTACATATTTCAAAATTTTGTTGAACATCCATCATCTCATATGGATAGGGGGGAAAAAGTGTTATAGCAATTGGCCATTGTGAATGGTCACAGTGACTGAGCTTATGACAAAAACTAGCCTGATCAGATACCCATTCTCAGGTTTACGTATCCTAAATTAGGAAAAGAAGAGTTTCTTTACTCTGAGATTGCTAAATTGTAATAATAAAAACTTGAACTTTACTGTGGCCATTTTATCCCCTCCTCCCATTCCATATAGAGATAAGGAACAGAGTTGTAGAAACAGAATATTATTTGTTTCCCTTAATCCCAGTGGTTCTGAATTATATGAATTAATAAATCCCCAATTCGACTTCTTCATCTTTTAAATAATAAGGAGAAAAAGGATAAAGTGGAGATCTTAATTCCAATTACAGATGCTTGTAACTTCCTTGGACAATAGTGATATTTTAATGACTTTTCACAATAGCTTCTTGCTTAACATCCAGTAGGCCATAACAATAATAACACTTGGGAAATAGATTCAAATTTAAAACTGCAACAAAAATGAACTCCATGAATTAACTCTCAGTGTAACAAAATAGAAGAATAATTACCAGTCTATCTGCCCAAGTGTGCTCATTAATTCCCACAAAGCCAATATTCTATAAATCCTGGAGAATCTCTGACAATTTCTACCATCCTGTTGACAATGGGTATGAAGTGGAATGGAATGTTTACTGATATATTTTAATCTCTGTTTGCAATATTACTCAAGGAATGCATGTTTAAGTAGAATATCTCACTATTTACTCAAAATTATGAGATTGGAAAAGGCACAAGGAATCTTGGGCTCAGTCTGTCTGGAACACTTTTGAATGTAATATCCACATTTAATCAGGCATGTCTTCCAAAAATCACATGAGAAGAACTTAAAGGTCTGTAGTACTCATTTCTCATTTCAGGACTTCTCAACCTGGGGAGAGCACACACAGGCATGTACATTGGATAAACTTCCTTAATTCTGATATTCCTCCCTGCTTAAAAACATCTGCTTTGCATAAATTAGTTTTAGCTGTCAGTGTGCCTTAGCAAACAGACCGTGCTCTAAGACTAGGGCTATGTAATTAAATCTAGAGAATATGGGTCTGGTATAATGGAGGAACTCAGTAAGTTTTTATATCATAGTTCAGTTCAGTTCAGTTCAGTTGCACAGTCGTGTCCGATGGCCTCCTTGTTCATCACCATCTCTCGGAGTCCACTCAGACTCACGTCCATTGAGTCCGTGATGCCATCCAGCAATCTTATCCTTGGTCGTCCCCTTCTCCTCCTGCCCCCAATCCCTCCCAGCATCACAGTTTTTTCCAATGAGTCAACTCTTCGCATGAGGTGGCCAAGGTACTGGCGTTTCAGCTTCAGCATCATTCCTTTCAAAGAAATCCCAGAATGGACTGGTTGGATCTCCTTGCAGTCCAAGGGACTCTCTAGAGTCTTCTCCAACACCACAGTTCAAAAGCATCAATTCTTCCGTGCTCAACTTTCTTCACAGTCCAACTCTCACATCCATACATGACCACTGGAAAAACCATAGCCTTGACTAGACGGACCTTAATTGGCAAAGTAATATCTCTGCTTTTGAATATGCTATCTAGGTTGGTCATAACTTTTCTTCCAAGGAGTGTCTTTTAATTTCATGGCTGCAGTCACCATCTGCAGTGATTCTGGAGCCCCCCAAAATAAAGTCTGACACTGTTTCCACTGTTTCCACATCTTTTTCCCATGAAGTGATGGGACCGGATGCCATGATCTTCGTTTTCTGAATGTTGAGCTTTAAGCCAACTTTTTCACTCTCTTCTTTCACCTTCATCAAGAAGCCTTTTAGCTCCTCTTCACTTTCTGCCATAAGGGTGGTGTCATCTGCATATCTGAGGTTATTGATATTTCTCCTGGCAATCTTGATTCCAGCCCGTGTTTCTTCCAGCCCAGCATTTCTCATGATGTACTCTGCATAGAAGTTAAATAAGCAGAGTGACAATATATAGCCTTGACGTACTTTGTTTCCTATTTGGAAACAGTCTGTTGTTCCATGTCCAGTTGTAACTGTTGCTTCCTGACCTGCATACAGATTTCTCAAGAGGCAGGTCAGATCGTCTGGTATTCCCATCTCTTTCAGAATTTTCCACAGTTTATTGTGATCCACACAGTCAAAGGCAAATCATAAATCAACCTGATTTGAGTTTTTGTTGTTGTTGTTGTTTATTAACTTGAGAAACAGGCTAAAAACTCTGAGTTCCTTGTGCCATGAATTATTTCTCCTGTAAAATGCAACACTGTAACTAAGATAATGCATCTTCTTTGCAGTCACTTGTTTTATAAAGAGAACATGCTAAAATCAAATAATAGATATGTACTATTCAACAAACTTGTAATATTCACTATTTTCCTACAATTAGTGATACACTGTTCAGGAAGCTGATAGAGCAAGGTTCAGAGTCAGACAAGGAGAAATGGCCCAGTTTTTAGTAAACATGCAATCTTGAATTTGCCATCATTAGTAATGCTCTATATAAACAGATAAGGCCTCATCTAAATATATCCTATTAAAAAAAGCATAAAAGTAATATTTCTTAACCATAGCTTCAGTGCTTAGAGGCAGAAATGATGATTATAATTAGTCCAAAAAATAATATCAAGCATGTCCAAAGATATTTAACACCTTTAATGTGGAATAGGTAAAGTATAGCTATTACTCTGAAGAAGTACAGGTTTTTTTCTAAGCTGTAACTATGCATGTGTGTATGCCAAGTCACGTCGGTTGTGTTTGACTCTGTGACCCATGGACTGTAGGTCACTAGGCTCCTCTGTCCATGGGATTCTTCAGGCAAGAATACTGGAGTGGGTTGCCATTTCTTCCTCCAGGGGATCTTTTTCATCCAGGGATCAAACCTGCATCTCCTGTGACTCTTGCATGACAGATAAATTCTTTACCACTGAGCCACTGAGAAAGCCCTAAATTTAACTATACTGGAATTCATTTGTTTCAGTCGTAGAAAAATAACATTTATCTAATTACACAAATTCCACCCCCGCTTAATGCATGTATAAAATAATTTATAACTTGAACAGAAAAGCAACATAATGCACAGCTATGTGTTTAATTTTCCAGCACCCATTTCGCCTTAATCATCCTTTTTTTTCCTTCAGGGAAGCACCATCCTCCAGCTCCCTATCTATCTTTGGCTTAGCAATATCACTTTGTAAATCCAAGGATGAACAATTGACTGTGAGGCTGGCAAACTAAAATTTTCTCTATTCCTGACCATAGCTGTTGGTAAATAAGCATGTGATACAAATTATCTCAATAAGAATCAGCCTTCCACCTTTTGCTAGTACTACTGGCAAAGAGAGGTTCACTAGTATAATGTAAGCCTAGAGTTGCTTGTGACTTATGTGTCACCACAGTAAATGAGACTACTTGAGAAAAATGAAGGTCATTCAGAAAACAGCAGGCAACTAAGAGAGAAAGAGGAAGTTGTGGGGGGAAATGGAGAGAATACATGCTAAGGACTTTGTTGAGGCTCTGGATCCAAAGGTGGTGATCTCAATTATGTGATTAGTTAAATTACTTCGTTGCTTTAACTGAAGTTGAGTCAAGATTTTGTGACTTGAAATAATACAAATTTTACCTAAAACGGATGGGCCTGGTGCTTTAAGATTAAAATCAAGGTAGCATGAAGAGGTTTTAGGGGTTAGGCTGGGTCTAGGAGGTGCTCAAAATGTCTGTCTCTACCTCTTTGTATACTGAGATCATGGAAATATTCACAAACTCTTAAAAAGGAAAATGTGCATGTATATGTACTGATATAGTATCTGAATTTCCTTTATAGAAAGAGAAATATTCCACTAAATCAGAGATTTCAAATCAATACATCGTGGGAAATGTGGCAGAGGGACCTGAGGGTTTACACTTGGTTTGCCAGAGGCTCCAAGTAAGATGACTTTATCATTCAAATGGAGACACTTGATAGTTTACGAATCCACTAATAATAAGGACAACAGGACAGCCTTGGTCAGGATTATCCCAGGGAAATCAAGACATATTTATTTTACACAAAAGGAGTGAAAACAATATTTTTAGTTCAAGAGACTCAAGTTTAAAGCTTTCCTCTGTCATTAATGGATTAATCATTGTAAATAACTGTTTCAAAACTCATGTGTTATAATGAATACATATATAGTTAAACTTTATTGAAGTTCAATTTTCATAAAAGAACTAGAAAGGCATTGTAAGGGCTGCAGTGAGACAAAAAAGAAAAAGAAAATCAAAGGGTGAAAGTGGTCAAGAGCACACCTAGCACTGAATTTTTACTTAACCGGAGAGGTGGTGAGTCAGCTGACATTTTGAAGGCTGAGGGCACCACCTGGAGGTAACGAGGATGCATTAGCACAAATTGGCATAGATTCTATGACTGTAATAAGAGCAATTTTGTAAGCATTTCCATCAAGATAATTGATCACTGAGACTCTGGCAGTCTGCCCAGCACATTATCCAGAGTAAACTCTGGCCCCACTGATCTGTTTAAAATATTATATTACCTTCCAAAAATTCCTTGCAAGTAAACTGTGAGTGTTTCTTGAGTCTGCTTTACACATTAGAAAAAGTTTGGTGTAGACTGTGAGTCAGGAATCTTAGACACTAGTCTCAGGTCAATAGGGATGGAGCTGTTCTTAAATATTTCCTTAAAATAAGGGATCAGGAATATAATCAATCTGACTTTGGTGTTGACCATCTGTTGATGTTCATGTGTAGAGTCTTCTCTTGTGTTGTTGGAAGAAGGTGTTTGCTATGATCAGTGCGTTCTCTTGGCAGATTGATTGTATTCTTTGTAGCCAAAAATGGAGAAGCTCTTTACAGTCAGCAAATATAAGACCAGGAGCTGACTGTGGCTCAGATCATGAAATCCTTATTGAAAAATTCAGACTGAAATTGAAGAAAGTTGAGAAACCATTAGACCATTCATGTATGACCTAAATGAAATCTCTTATGACTATAGAGTGGAAGTGAGAAATAGATTTAAGGGACTAGATTTGACAGACAGAGTGGCTGATGAACTATGGACAGAGGTTCACGACATTGTCCTGAGACAGGAATCAAGACCATCCCCAAGAAAAGAAATTCCAAAAAACCAAAATGGCTATTTGACGAGGCCTTACAAATAGCTGTGAAAAGAAGGCAAGCAAAAAGCAAAAGAGAAAAGGAAAATATACCCATTTGAATGCAGAGTTCCAAAGAATAGCAAGGAGAGATAAGAAAGCATTCCTCAGTGATCAGTGGAAAGAAATAGAGGAAAACAATAGAATGGGAAAGACTAGAGATCTCTTCAAGAAAATTAGAGATACCAAAGGGACAATTCACGCAAAGATGGGCTCGATAAAGGACAGAAATAGCACGGTCCTAACAGAAGCAGAAGATATTAAGAAGAGGCGGCAAGAATACACAGAAGAACTGTACAAAAAAGATCTTCATGATGAAGATAATCATGATGGTGTGATTACTCATCTAGAGCTAGACATCCTGGAATGTAAAAACAAGTGGGCCTTAGGAAGCATCACTATGAACAAAGCTAGCAGAGGTGATGGAATTCCAGTTGAGCTATTTCAAATCCTGAAATGTGATGCTGTGAAAGTGCTACACTCAGTATGCCAGCAAATTTGGAAAACTCCACAGTGACCATAGGACTGGAAAAGGTCTGTTTCCATTCCAATCCTAAAGAAAGGCAATGCCGGAGAACGTTCAAACTACCGCACAATGGCACTCATCTCACACGCTAGTAAAGTAATGCTCAAAATTCTCCAAGCCAGGCTTCAGCAAAACAAGAACCGTAAAGTTCCAAATGTTGAAGCTGGTTTTAGGAAAGTCAGAGGCACCAGAGATTAAATTGCCAACATTTGCTGGATTATCAAAAAAGCAGGAGAGTTCCAGAAAAACATCTATTTCTGCTTTATTGACTATGCCAAAGCCTTAGATTGTGTGGATCACAATAAACTGTGGAAAATTTTGAAAGAGATGGGAATACCAGACCACCTCACCTGACTCTTGAAAAACCTATATGCAGGTCAGGAAGCAACTGTCAGAACTGGACATGGAAAAATAGACTGGGTCCAAATAGGAAAAGGAGTGCATCAAGGCTGTATATTGTCACCCTTCTTATTTAACTTCTATGCAGTGTACATCATAAGAAACACAGGCCTGGAGGAAGCACAAGATTGCTGGGAAAAATATCAGTAACCTCAGACATGTAGATGACACCACCCTTATGGCATAAAGTGAACTAAAGAACCTCTTGATGAAAGTGAAAGAGGAGAGTGAAAAAGGCAGCTTAAATCTCAACATTCAGAAAACTAAGATCATGGCATCCAGTCCAATCATCTCATGGCAAATAGATGGGAAAACAGTAGCTGATTTTACTTTCCTGGGCTCCAAAATCACTGCAGATGGTGATTGCAGTCATAAAATTAAAAGACGCTTACTCCTTGAAAGGAAAGTTATGACCAAACTAGACAGGATACTCAAAAGCAGAGACACTACTTTGTCAACAAAAGTCTATCTAGTCAAGGCTATGGTTTTTCCAGTGGTCATGTATGGATATGAGAGTTGGACTATAAAGAAAGCTGAGTGCAGAACTGATGCTTTTGAACTGTGGTTTTGGAGAAGACTCTTGAGAGTCCCTGGGACAGCAAAGAGATTAAAGCAGTTAATCCTGACAGAGACCAGCCCTGGGTGTTCATTGGTAGGACTGATTTTGAAGCTGCAACTCCAATACTTTGGCTACCTAACGTGAAGAGCTGACTCATTTGGAAGACCCTAATGCTGGGAAAGATTGAGGGCAGGAGAAGGGGATGACAGATGTGTTTGGATGGCATCACCCACTCAATGGACGTAGACTTGGGTGGAGTCCAGATATGGTGATGGATAGGGAGGCCTGACATGCAGCAGTTCATGGGGTCACAAAGAGTCAAACATTTCTGAGTGACTAAACTGAACTAGAGGGATCAGGATGGTGTAACAGAGCTGATAAGACTATGAATGGAACTCAAATATTAATTTAAAGTATAAACCCATCATATACCTATGGAAAATTATTTGCCTTACTTAATCTTTGTTTTCTAATCTACAAAATAAGAGAAAAACTTTAGAAAGGTCTCATAAAGTTATTGAAAGAAGAACATTATATGCTGTGCTTCACATATTTGACATAGATGCTTTGCTAAGGGATCAGTAACTTTTTTTTAAATTCCCATAAATTTTTCAAACCAGAACATCGTAATATTAAACCTAGTTGTCAAATAAATTAAGTAAATCTCAAGAAGTAGGCTTTTTCATTTACAGAAAAAAATTGTATTTTCCAAAATATTACTCTTCCAGTGCATAAATGCATGAATGCTAAGTTGCTTTAGTTGTGTTCAACACTTTGTGACCGAATGGACTGTAGCTGCTCTGTCCACAGGATTCTCCAGGCAAGAATACTGAAGTTGCTTGCCATGGCCTCTTCTAGGGGATCTTCCAAATCCAGGGATCAAACCTGCATTTTTTAAGTCTCTTGCATTGGCAGGTGGGTTCCTTACCACTAGAGCTACCTGGGAAACCAGTACCAGTATATATCACTGGTTAAATATTCTTGAAATATGATAGTAACTTTCTTCAGATTGAGAGCTAGAGGTCTGTTTTTTCCTCTCAGGTAAACTTTGTAACTCTGTTGACCAATAGAGTACAGCAGAACCAATGCTACCTGACTCCCAAGACTAATTCTAAGCAGTCATCATAGTTCTGTGTGCTTCTCTTTCAGAGAACAAGCACCCCTGGATCCCTGGGCCTCTGGTTCCCTGAAGTTTATGTGCTGAAGATTTCACACGGGGAGACCACATAAAGATTGGACTGTCCAAAAAGCCCCAGTCTTTTCCAGTCTCTAACCATTTGGGTCATCCCAACATCAACTGTCAGTCATGTGGTGAATGAACATTCAGATGACTTTATCCTCTGCTTTTGAGCCACTATGCATAGTAAATGCAAGCTGTCCATTTCAAGTACTACCCAAATCAGAGACTCATGTGCAAATTAAATAATTAGTGTTTTAGATTACTAACACTGGGAGTGATTTGACACATAGCCATAGTAACTGGAATAATATCTAGTTTAAAAATGTTTATTATGTGGCCATTGATTTTCTAAAAATAAGTTCTGCCTCCTCAATTTAGAGTTCTAATTCAAACGTTTAATCAAAGGTCCCAAACATATTCTTTTTCAAATGCTGCTGTTTTAATTTGCTGATATATATGAAATTTTCTTGATATAGTAAAACTTGAATTCATCCAGAACTATCATTTCTAATATATAAATGTATTATTTGAGTCATTTATAATATCTATTATTAATATTGAAAGTTATTTGAAATTCAATGCAAATATAATATCTTAT
>SJYC01045966.1:0-16113 GCA_006408675.1 Madoqua kirkii
TCTTATAATCTTGGATTCAAGAGTAAAAATCAAAGCAAACTAATTCAGATACGTGGAACTTTCATTCTATGGTTCTTACCCATTGGCTTCAGCAATTCAAAGGTGATTGTGTTAAGTGTCAAGTGCAAAGTTTTAGAGCCATTTTGTGTATGACTCTTCTCTGCATATTACTGTATTTCAAAAGGGAAAGCTGAAAATATACATTGATAAAGAATACATATTTTTCCTTTCTTTTAAATTATTTTATTGAGCAAATCAAGAGATCACAAATTAAATATTTGAAGAACTGAAATTTAAAGTTGGAGGGGAAATGCTAATGCCTTGAAACAATTTTTTTTTTTTTAAGTCAAAGTAGAATTTGTCTCTTGGAAAAGTAGAGGAAGGACTAATCAAAATTGCTATCGGTTCAATTCAGTTCAGTTCAGTTCAGTTGCTCAGTCATGTCCGTCTCTTTACAACCTCATGAATTGCAGCACAACAGGCCTTCCTGTCCATCAGCAACTCCTGGAGTTCACCCAAACTCATGTCCATTGAGTTGGTGATGCCATCCAGCCATCTCATCCTCTGTTGTCCCTTTTTCCTCCTGCCCCCAATGCCTCCCTGCATCAGAGTCTTTTCCAATGAGTCAGCTCTTCATATGAGGTGGCCAAAGCACTGGAGTTTTAGTTTTAGCATTATTCCTTCCAAAGAAATGCCAGGGCTGATTTCCTTCAGATTGGACTGGTTGGATCTCCTTGCAGTCCAATTGACTCTCAAGAGTCTTCTCCAACACCACAGTTCAAAGACATCAGTTCTTTGACATTTTAAAATAACTTTCAAAGGAGTCATATTTTAAAGAGATAGAGACGCATTTGTAAATATTGCAATCTAAGTAAATCATGAAGGCTTTTTCAGCTCTGCTACCCACAGTTTAATTCTTATTTTTTCCTTTTTATATTTACATGTTTCTAAATATATAATGCAGATTTTTGAAAATAGTTTTCACTGTATCCTTTGCTTGTGCATTATTGGATCAAACCCAGATCTCACATCAATTCAGGAAAATGAAAATATTGTGGTCAGAGTAGAAAAACCAAAGTGATTAATAAAATGGAGAAAGCATTCTCTAAGGAGAGGCCATGGAGAGTTAGGGCTTTGAAGAAAAAGAAAAAATTCTGAGAAATAGTTTCACTCCAAGACTTGAAGTCATCAAATATGTTAAATTCTGTCAGTTTTATGGCTCTGTGAGGACTTTAAAGTAAGAACATTGATATTTAAGCTTATCGTTGATGGTGGTGGTATTAGAAAGTGCACATTCAAGAGATTAGGAGCCAGACTCTGAGTCTTAATTCTGAGACTTATTGAAAATCCAATATAAAAAGTTATTTGATTTTATTCTGTCCTGTGATCAATTTCAATTCAAGGGGGGTGTATTATAAAATCTTTTCCTATGATAAATGTTGGTGTGGTAGGAGAGATTTGAATCTCCTAATAATTATTGGATGCATAGTTTGGTGGAGAAGGAAGTCTATAACTTGATTATGTTCTCAGGAGATCTGTTATTATTTCAAGTTTAAGAACAATCCATGATCTTTTTCAGAGCAATCATTGCATGTGTCAAATCTATCAGGTAATTTTAGGCTACAAAAATAGAGAGTATTTACATTTTCATCTAAATTGTGCCATTAAATTCATTGATGTGCATAGAGCAAATCATAAAGAAAAATCAGAGATATTGAAGCTTATTGATAACTTCATGACTTATGTAAATGAAAGACAATATTGCAATCCAACCTTGGTGTTATAGTAATGGAATGTTTCAGTCTAAACATTTGTACACTCTAATTGTAAAGATAATGACTACTGTAGGCATGAGTGAGAATAATTTGAGACATACAAATAGTTGGCAGCCTGCAATAATCTTGGGCTTTCCTGGTGACTCAGACCGGTAAAGCGTCTGTCTACAATGTGGGAGACCAGAGTTTGATCCCTGGGTTGGGAAGATCCCCTGGAGAAGGAAATGGCAATCCACTCCAGTACTATTGCCTGGAAAATCCCATGGACAGAGGAGCTTGGTAGGCTACAATCCATGGGGTCATAAAGAGTTGGACATGACTGAGCAACTTCACTAGTGACTAATAATCTCACTAGATGTTTAGTAGAAATTTAATCAAAAAGTTCACAATCTGTGTTCTCCAGAATTTGTTGAGTCACTGTGGCTGGCTCTGTTTTCATTCTGAAAAGCCAATTCTTGTGTGCCTATTGAGATACACATTCTCTTTGAAAGCCTTTCTGATTCTTTGGATGAGGTCCTAATTTCTGGTATGTCTCTAATTTGCTACCAAGTAATCCGTCTTAAAGGTAAAAAATGTTGTGCAATTATTGTTAAGCCACTCTCTGATATAAAATTCACATTTTCCAATTTTCTTATTTATAAAAAATGTATGTTGCAGTATTTCAATATATTTTTTATGATACTGATGTTGTCAAAGGCAAAGAAGACTATACAAATTTCATACAAATAAAGGAGAGAGACAAGAACTCATTTTGAATTCAACTTTGTTGAAACAAAGGGTAAAAGATCCTTTAAAAGCCAAAGCTGGGCAGGATAACAAGTCATTTTTACTTGCTAATTGGCCTCCTTAGAGAAAAAAAAACCAAAATGGGCTTCCCAAGTGGCTCAGTGGTAAAGATTCTGCCTGTCAATGCAGGAGATTCCTGGGTTAGGAATATCTTCTGGAGTAGGAAATGTCAACCAGCTCCAGTATTCTTCCCTGGAAAATTCCATGGACAGAGAAGCCTGGCGGACAACCCTCCATGGAGTTGCAAAGAGCTGTACACAACTGAGCGACCAAGCATGCACACAAAGAAAAACTTTCTCCTGTCTTCAAGAGGGCAGATAGTTTCACGACTTGGTGCAAGTTAACCTCCAGTTAGGATTCTACCCATCCACAGAGACTGAGAAATAGGAGCTCTATCTCCCTTGATAATTACAATTCAAAAGGATGACTCCCAGCTCCTTGCATAAGACTTTCCTCAACTGTAAAACTGGCAAGAGGCTTTTAAGAAGATTTACATCTCAAAGGGGCAGAGAAAGAATTGACAATGAAAAGCTTTCTAATGTAAATGCTCTAAAAAAGGAAGACCAGGTCCTAAAGTGAGAAAGAAGCCTAACTAAAATTATAGTCAAGCGGGAGGAAATGCTAAGACTGCCTTGGTCCCTGTTAAGCTTTCAAAATACACCTTACTCTGTTCATATGTCACATAATTACAGAATCAATTACAGAATCACTGACTGCCCTAAGATGGTAATAAGAAGTTACTATTCTGCTTAAGCTGTTCAAAAAGTGATGAACAGTAAGAGTATTATTTTTTCACAGAAGGCAATATGAAATTTACATCCTGCCATTTATAATAGATTTTCTTTTTGTCCAGAAGTTTAGACAAGAACTCATTTTGAATTCAACTTTGTTGAAACAAAGGGTAAAAGATCCTTTAAAAGCCAAAGCTGGGCAGGATAACAAGTCATTTTTACTTGCTAATTGGCCTCCTTAGAGAAAAAAAAACCAAAATGGGCTTCCCAAGTGGCTCAGTGGTAAAGATTCTGCCTGTCAATGCAGGAGATTCCTGGGTTAGGAATATCTTCTGGAGTAGGAAATGTCAACCAGCTCCAGTATTCTTCCCTGGAAAATTCCATGGACAGAGAAGCCTGGCGGACAACCCTCCATGGAGTTGCAAAGAGCTGTACACAACTGAGCGACCAAGCATGCACACAAAGAAAAACTTTCTCCTGTCTTCAAGAGGGCAGATAGTTTCACGACTTGGTGCAAGTTAACCTCCAGTTAGGATTCTACCCATCCACAGAGACTGAGAAATAGGAGCTCTATCTCCCTTGATAATTACAATTCAAAAGGATGACTCCCAGCTCCTTGCATAAGACTTTCCTCAACTGTAAAACTGGCAAGAGGCTTTTAAGAAGATTTACATCTCAAAGGGGCAGAGAAAGAATTGACAATGAAAAGCTTTCTAATGTAAATGCTCTAAAAAAGGAAGACCAGGTCCTAAAGTGAGAAAGAAGCCTAACTAAAATTATAGTCAAGCGGGAGGAAATGCTAAGACTGCCTTGGTCCCTGTTAAGCTTTCAAAATACACCTTACTCTGTTCATATGTCACATAATTACAGAATCAATTACAGAATCACTGACTGCCCTAAGATGGTAATAAGAAGTTACTATTCTGCTTAAGCTGTTCAAAAAGTGATGAACAGTAAGAGTATTATTTTTTCACAGAAGGCAATATGAAATTTACATCCTGCCATTTATAATAGATTTTCTTTTTGTCCAGAAGTTTATGTTAAAATATTCTACAAGTATTTACGTGAACTTTTAGTTGCTGTGCATTTTTTTTTACTATTTCTAAAGCACATTTATAACAAGTACATTAATGCAACCTGTTTATTTTAGTATATCTGATTCATAACAAAAAAGTGTAGCCATTTATCTTGACATCTTATACAGAGCATCTGTATACTTTTGTTTTAATCATAGTGCATGAACAGCTTATTCAACAAAATGCTTGGATTTGACTATACCACATTTTGGAGACCATTTTCTTCTTGTATGTATTGTTTCTGGGGCTTCCTGATTCATCAGTTATCCACATTACTCACATTGTGCCAAGAGCAATTACAAACCATGTTTTCTAGCCAAGGACCTTGGTGCAGAAGTAACCTCTTGACAGTGAATCTCTACATTAGTGACAATAAGAAGGTGACTTATCCAATTTCAACAATTAAAGGGACTGTG
The DNA here is from genome assembly GCA_006408675.1 of Madoqua kirkii. NCBI lineage: Eukaryota > Metazoa > Chordata > Mammalia > Artiodactyla > Bovidae > Madoqua > Madoqua kirkii. The sequence continues at coordinate 4,785 of SJYC01045966.1, forward strand.
TAAGAGGTCACATTTTCTTCTAGATGTACTGAACAAGGGCACTGAAAGACAAAATTTACTAAGAAAATAAAACATGAAATATGAAGCTTCACCACAAAGAGGATAATGTGCCAGTCTAATTCTTTATACCTCTGTACTTCATGTTGTACTCCTAAGCAAAGAAAGAGACTCTAACTGCTCAAATGATGCTCAGAGATGCCCTGGAGATCTCTGGGCATCTCTGGACCCAGGCTTTGTGCTTCTACATTAATCATCATTAGTTACTGACTATTATGGGTGGGGTACCCTTGAACAAGGTAACACCTGCCTCCTCAGGGAAATTTGTGAGAGGGACTAAGCTGTAAATCACAGCACCTAACTCTCCCAGCTGCTGTGAGAACAAATGCTTCCATGCTGCAAGAGAATCTTAATGATACAGTACAGCATCCACTATAGTTCACTGTTTGTGAATTGTTTTATATAAAGGATTAGTTTTGCTAGAATTCTGATTAATCTTTATCCTGGGACAAATTGTAAGTAGAAGATAAGTAGGACATATAAAGTCTCAGAAGCTGCAACTGATATTCATCATCCTCTTCTTCTAGTACCCGTTCTAGTTCCTCCATCCTCAGTTAGTACCTGCACTTACATAGTGTTTTACTCTATAATCCCTAAGGGGTCTGAGTCGTTGATCTCCATGAACTTTTTCTCTTCAACGTTAGTGAGAGTATTGCCAAAAGATTCTGTATACGGCCAAATGCACATTCCCTGTCTCCACTATCTATTGACAGCCTTAACTCCTCCTCTGCTTTTTCTGTCTCTCTCAAGATTTTCATCCCAGTTATAACATGGTGGTCTTGATTTGGTGTTCCAAGGGGATAACACATAAATTGTAAGTCTTCTTGAGGTATGGAACTTATTTGTAGTCAAAATCTGTCACAAAGTCCTCTCATATTCAGTGGGACATAAAATAGATGCCGCCTCTAGGTGATGAGAGAAGTAGCAAAGTCACATTGTAAGGGAACATGAAAGCAACTGTAGCCATCTTTTGAACAATGTGTCACCTATTCTTTCACATGATTTTCATTGAATTGGAGCAAGTACTTTTGTACTATATCATCCAGGTATGGGGTATCGCTGCTGCCAACAATGGGATATAACCTTGGTTGAAGTAGCTTCTGACTAAGAGGAATTTCCACAGAAAGACTCAGCTTTGAGCTATCAGAATCCAAAATTCTAGAAATCAGGGTAAGGAGAGTCTCAGCCCTAAGGTAGAGATTTGGGAATCACAATTCACTGTACCAGAAAGCAATACATATCCTGATTTGTGCACTCTATACATAGTTTACAGGCTCCCCAGGTGGCTCAGTGGATAAAAAATCCACCTGCAATGCAGGAGACACAGTCAGACATGAGTCTGATTCCCTTGTAGGGAAGATCCCCTGGAGGAGGGTATAACAACCCAATCTAGTATTGTTGCTTGGAGAACTGCATGAACAGAGAAACCTGGAGGGCTAGAGTCCATAGGATCTCAAAGAGTTGGACATGACTGAAGTGACTTAGCATGTACACACACATATTTTACAGGTTCAAGTATAATCACTATACTAATGAAAGAAGGATCAAACTCTTTTTTGTTCTGACACACATGAAATATCATCTTACATATTTTGGAGTTTCTTGATCCACTACTTAAATCTACTTGTTATCTTGTCTATAGGCAAGACTTCAAGATCTAGGACAGCTATTCCCTTTTCTAAGAACCTTATTCACTCCTGTTTCCAGATAGAATGATATCCATCTATCATGATAGCAGCGATCCTTACAAACCTACATGTGTGCTTCCTTGGGTCTCTAACAATATTATAAACACTTGGAAAACTGCATTGTTTTATTCCTGTTTCTTGATCCTAAGGTTTAGCAAAGTGCTTATTGTGATGTGCATACCCTAAGGAGGCTCCCATGATTCTTGCCATTTAGTATTTATGTCTGTATGTAATTTTTTTCCCTAGAGTGTAGGCAGGACCTGTGATCTGCGTCTAACAAAGTATGACAAGATTGATAGTGTATCAACCCTGGAATTTTGTTACATGGCAAAAGATAAGTGATTTTGCACATATAATTAAGGTTGACTTTTTAATCAGTTGACTTTGAGTAGTCAAAAAAGAGAATTTCTTGGGTGGGCCTGATGTAATTAGGTGAGATTATAAAAGAGAGTCTAGGCCTTTCCTGAAGTTAGTTACTTGAAAAAGCAGAAACTTTTGCCTGCCATTGCTGACTGAAGAAGCAAGCTGTCATGAATTGTATAGGCATAAGGAAATGCATTTTGCCAGCAACCCAAGGGAGTTTAGGAATCGACCCTTCCCTGGCTGAGTGTCCAGATAAGAACAAATTGATTTCAGCTTTGTGAGACCGAAAACAGAGAACCGCCCTGCTCCCACACCTCTTACAAGTCAGGCTCAGATTCTTGATCCATGGGAGCTATGAGATAATAAATATGCTTCATTTTATGTCACTAAGTTTATGGTCACTTGTTTTGCAGTAGTTTATGTGTAGGATAAATATATGTAATACATATATGCAATGAATTAATTGCAATGGACAGTACAATTTTCAATGGAAAGATATTAATAGATCAATGAAACATGAAAGATGGTGCAACTTATCTATCAGCATCTTCATCCTCCAACCCTGACTCCACATAAAGCAATTATGCCAGGAAAATTTGAGTAAACTTGCTATGGGCAAATTAGTGATAAAATTAGGATTTAAGCACAGTTTGATTAGTGATTAATTAAGCTCAGCCTATATCATATTCCCTCTCCATTTGAGAAAACATGGAATTATTTTTAAAATAATAAGACCATGAAAAGTACTGTATTATCTCTTTTTTTCAGAAGTTTTCATTGACTTGTTATTCATTAAGTAATCAATATGAGTGATACTGAGAGCAAGGCAGGGAATGAATTACACTAAAACAAATATGTTAGGTCATAGTATCTTACTTCAGAGAAGCTGTAATTTAACTTGTGTAGGTAAGAATTCTTCCTTATGACTTATTTCCCTCTTATAGCCATCACTAAAGGGATTGTGAAAGATAATTTGATTATCTCTTCTACTGGAGGAATAGGTCACCAGTGCTCCAGATCACTCTCATTAAAAGTGCTTGTCAGAAATGGCACATTGTGTATTATTACATCTTATGCTGATTTTTTCTGTTAGAAATGTAGTTTCCCTCCTTAAGGAAAAAAAATACTTAACAAAGAATACTTTTTAAAAAATTTTCTGAGTTTTTTCTGCATCTACTTTTTTTCTTCCTTGCCCTTATAGCTTTCTGACTCCTCCTCCATTATTTTTTTTCTGATAGAATTAACAGGTAAATTTATCATTCTAAATACCATTAAAGTTACTGACTTTACCCTCTAATTTTGAAAATTTGTATAGAAATATATATATAATTGTAATTATGATAAGACTGTAATGTAATTGACTGTAATGCAATGTAATACATGCAATGTATGTAATTATACATATTTCTAAAATAATTTTCTTGCCTTCTTTTGTTTTATTAATTCAAATAATCAGATAATACTCTCTGATAATACTGTCTGCTTATTTGAGCTATCCACTCTGTATTCTTGGGATTCCATGGTGAGTCAGCTGGTAAGGAATTGGCCTGAAATGCTGGAGACCTGGGTTTGATCCCTGTGTTGGGAAGATACCCTGGAGAAGTGAAGTGTTCTGGCATGAAGAATTCCATGAACTATATAGTCCATGGGGTTTCAAAGAATCATACATGATTGAGTGATTTTCACTTTTAGTCAGATATTGCTATTAATCACAGTTCTTTTAAAAGAAATATTTTATTCATGCCAATAAAGTATATCAAAGATATAAATTTTATTTTCATAGTAACAAACACAAGGAGAAAGGGGATATTAAACTGATTTAAAGGAATATGTTGGAAGTAAGGAAAATAATTGAAACATTCAGTGTTTTTACGTAATCAACTCAGTAAAGTCCATGAAGCACACACAAACTTTATTTTTTTCAATTTACTGTAAAACATAATTTAATATGAAAGGAAATTCTACACTAATTCAAATTAAATTTGAAAAATTAATTGCATGCCTACCAGGCCTCTCCAGAAAAACATCTATTTCTGCTTTATTAACTACGCCAAAGCCTTTGACTGTATAGATCTCAATAAACTGTGGGAAATCTTCAAGAGATGGGAATACTAGACCACCTTACATGCCTCCAGAGAGATCTATATGCAGGTCAAGAAGCAACAGTTAGAAATAGACATGGAAAAACAGACTGGTTCCAAATCACGAAAGGAGTACATCAAGGCTGTATATTGTCATCTTGCTTATTTAACTTATATGTAGAGTACATCATGTGAAATGTAGGGCTGGATGAAGCACAAGCTGGAATCAATATTGCTGGGAGAAGTATAAATAACCTCAGGTATGCAGAAGACACCACCTTTATGGCAGAAAGTGAAGAAGAACTAGAAGCCTCATGATAAAAATGAAAGAAGAGAGTGAAAAAGTGGCTTAAAGCTCAACATTCAGAAAATTAAGATCATGGCAGCATCTGGTTCCATCCTTTTATGGCAAACAGATGGAGAAACAATGGAAACAGTGACAGACTTTATATTTTTGGTCTCTAAAATCCCTGCAGATGGTGACTGCAGCCATGAAATTAAAAGACACTTGCTTCTTGGAAGAAAAGCTATGATCAACCTAGATAGCATGTTAAAAAGCAAAGACATTACTTTGTCAACAAAGGTCCATCTAGTCAAGGTTATGGTTTTTCCAGTGGTCAAAGATGATTGAAGGCAGGGGGAGAAGGAAATGACAGGATAAGATGGTCGGATGGCATCACAAACTCGATAGACATGAGTTTGAGCAAGCTTCAGGTGCTGGTGATGGACAGGGAAGCCTGGTATGACACAATTCATGGGGTCACAAAAAGTTAGAAATGACTGAGTGACTGAACTGGACTTAACTGAGGCCTATCCTTTTTGTATATAATTAAATAAATTGCCTTTTATTGGAAAAATATGAAATATTTCACTTTTTTAGAGAAACTGTACTTAAAGTGAGATTCAACATCCTTTAGTCCTATGCTGCTAAGTCGCTTCAGTCATATCCGACTCTGTGCGATCCCATAGATGGTAGCCCACCAGGCCCCTCTGTCCCTGGGATTCTCCAAGCAAGAACACTAGAGTGTGTTGCCATTTCCTTCTCCATTTAGTCCTATAGCAGGTATTTAAAACATCACTTTCAAGATTATATTCTTGAATACTAGACAAGGTAAATAAATATACTACAAATTATTAGTGCAATTGAATTCTAAACAAGTTCCAATTGAGAAACTTATTCCAATAATTAATTTTAATATGAGATGCATATAATGATAACACTATGAATAGGATTAAAAAAATAAGTATTAACTTTATTAAAGTGAGGAAAGGGAGCCAGGACAAACTTCAAAGAAATAAAGAGAAGGAAAATGTAAAGAGATACTTTAGGTTTCAGCCCAGCACTGTCTCTTATCATCAGAAAACCCCCACTCCATCCATCCCACCTAGGAACAGACCAGAAACAGATGTGGGAGCAACCAATCTCAGTGTTGACTGACAGTTTTTCTGGTGGTTAGGCTTCGGAGAGGACAGTTTCCTTAAGGCAGATCATGAGAAATGATAGAATACGCTTTTTTGTATCCATGACAGATTTCCCTTCTTCAGGCATAAAGAACCTTCTTTTGAGGTGAGGAACTTGGAAAAGAGTTGAATTACGTCAATAAGTATGAGCAACATAACTATAATAAAATATTTTTTGTCAGAGCTTGTTACCATGTGAGACTGCTTTACCTTTTTGTACAAAACCACTTTCAAGGTGAAATATGATATAAAAATTAACAAACAAGATTAGATATTTTCCTATCAAAATTATTTATAATACAAGAGGACTGTATATTTTATCTTTTATTTTTTAAAGTTTCTTAACAACATCTGATTCGGAAAATAGTCTTCATAAAAAGAATTAACTGAGTAAGACATTTTTATTCTGTTGACTAGGAAATGGCAAATTACTACAGTATTATTTACCTTGTATTATTAGTTTTCACTCCATTAAGCAATACTATTTGTCACATTGAACTGAATTATATTCCTCAGTGAGTAGTGTTTTAAAATATGTTCTTCATCCTCTTTGAACCAGAGACAGAAGCAGCAAGCTTCTCTTAAATTATGGCAATTAGAAAAAATATACCACTCCGAAACTGTTTTCTTATGTATAGTATGAACATTTGGATTAGAAATTATTAACATTTAGTCCTTTTTTGCACTAAAGTATATGAATATACTTGTTTAATGTTCCATTATAATATTTATCAAAATTATACATTTTACCAAAAATTATACTCCTTAGACACTTGATTGGTCTTTAAGTTGAATAGGTGGGGTTAGTCAGGCTTCCGTAGTGGTAAAGAACCTACCTGCCAATGCAGGAGATATTAGAGACATGGCTTCGATCACTGGGTGGGAAAGATCCTCTGCAGGATGGCATGGCAACCCACTCCAATATTCTTGCCTGGAGAATCTCATGGACAGAAGAGCCTGGAGGGTTACAGTTCATGGGATCACAAAGAGTTGGACATGACCAAAGAGACTTAACACAAACACATTTGATGTGTGTGTGTGTGTGTGTGTGTGTGTGTGTGTGTGTGTGTGTGTTTGTGTGTGTGTACATGTGTGTTAAATGGCCTCAGACTTGTCTGAGTGCCATGCCCTCCTCCAGAGGATCTTCCCCACCCAGGGATCGAACCTGTGTCTCTTATTTCTCCTGCACTGGCAGACATGTTCTTTACCAGTACTGCCACCTTGTATAATTTCATGTGTACAACATTGATTTGAAAAACTTCTATATTGTAATGATTGCCATTTTAGTGATAATTAGGACCAATATTATATATATATAATTTCTTTTTAGTAGTTGGAAAAACTAATAGTCTTTTAGCAAGTTTGATGATTGTAATACAACATCATCTATCTTTAATATACTGTGCATTAGCTCTCAAGGGCTTATTTACTACTTGTTTGCTTGTTGCAAGTTTGTACCTTAAATAACATCTGGTTGGCCTTAAAAAATATGGCAGAATGTAGGGTCTACTCTTTAAAATTACAACCAGTTGATTTAAAATTTTTTAAAGTGTGAATATTATATAGACAATGTACTTAAAAGTTGTCAGTTTTAGTCCACAATGCTCTTCAAAGAAATTAAAGCAATCTCCTAAATGTTTTCCAAATAGGTCAACCATAGAAGCATCTGTAAATATATGATATGGGATTGCTGATGCTTCCATATGTTGAAAAATTTCTTGATCAATAATCATTGGGAAAAATAATTTTTTAAGAATTATGAAATGTGAAAGATTTAAAAAAAATTCTTATACACTTGAAACTAATTAGTAAACTAAAATGTTAACTTGGACTTGCCTTCTCACTCATTTCCTGATCTTAAAGAAGTCTTTTAGTAATTAACTTCCTCCACTTTTACAATGTTTCTAATGTTGCTAGGGAAGCCAGCTGGGCAATTGTGCGATGTTAGTGAGTAAGGCAGGACAATGTAACATTTTCTTTTGCACTGAGAGAAAATGTTCTGAAAAAAAAAATTATATATAGCCAACTTAATTATTAACTCTTTGAAAACCACTGGTGTTTACATTGGAAGAAGGATTTTCCTTTTCCTCTATTTCCATCATCCATGAGAAAAGCAAGCTATTTCTTTAAGTCGATAAAATACAATTTCCAGTTCCAGAATATGCACACAGTGTGAATGTTTCCACTTCTGCTACACATTATGTAATCCATCCCTCTCATCTCAAATGTCTTGTCTTTTTACTCTCCCAAATCTATTGATTGCCCTATTGTAGCACAATATGGAAGTATCATTATATAAACATTTTCCCCTCATTAGTTTTAATTTTTGGACTCTGGTGGCTCGAGGGTAAAGCATCTGACTGCAATGTGGAAGACTTGGGTGAGATCCCTGGGTTAGGAAGATCCCCTGGAAAAGAAAATGACAACCCATTCTGGTACTCTTGCCTGGAAAATCCCACAGATGGAAGAGCCTGGTAGGTTACAAGCCCATGGGGTCATGAAGAGTTTCATCAAGGCAGAATTTATATATTTTAAAGCTATGTAAGCCAGCTTAGTGATGAGAATTTAATGAGGTATATGTCAGTATTATTGAATTTATTGAGAAAACAGTAACTTCTTTATATGGTGCATTTTACCTGATGTCATAACCTTATAATAAATGTATAAAAAGATTTTGCCAATAGGATAGCAGAAAATGCAACAAGATTTGATCTAATGATAAAAATATTTTCACTAGGGATCTAAGGGTAGAATTATAGCAAATGATTCTCATTGGTATTGTATTTTAGCAAATATTTGCACTTTGTTGATGCAAAACCATTGACCTTTTTCAGTAGATATAATTATTCTGAGGTACATAATATTTGGGTTATATTTTGCTTTTGAAAGAGTAGTGATGTAATTGCTTCATAGAAAGGCTCATTACTGACATGAATCACATAGTAGAAAGTTTTCTTAAGATAGGGAAAGTTTCAATTATAGTTTCATAAGTTTTCCATCTTTTTAATAGAATTATAACAAAACCACTAGGTGATTTTTCTCATAGTACAACTTGCTTTATAATCTGTATATAAAATTCTACAAAATTTATATTAAAAAAATTAGGTGACACATACTGATGCCTTATTAACTTTATCTTGCTAGAATTTACTTTTATATATTTTTCTGAACACTGATTTTTATATTTAAGAACTATAAATTGTACAGGTATCAATTTTAACATAAGTAAAGCATGTTGACTATTCATTATTTTCTAGCTGTATTCTAGGTTCTTAATGTAGGTAAATAGAAACTCTTATATTTTTCTCAGACTTCTTTTAGTATTTGTCTTTATATCATATTAAGCAAAAATTCACAGTGCATCAGTTCTGTTACAAGAAACATAAATACAACAAAAAATGTTTCCCTGTGCAATTGTATCTTAAGTGGCTGTAGGGTACCTATGCACTTAGCCTTGTGATTAACTGAAAATAAGAGCAGTCAGCTGAATAATTTTTGAAACAACTAGGCATGAAATAAGAAAGAACATATTCTTTAGGGAATTCTTACTGATTCACCAATATTTAATTAGTATCCAAACTATATATAAATGTATATATAATCTCCATACATAACAGGCTCAACCAGTCCCTATTTTATGTTGTGATTACACTCCTTTTCCAAATGTGTAGACCATGTGAAAACTGTGATGTCTTAGTAAAGTTGTAGTGGCTACTGTGATAAAAACTGCATTCTGTATATATGTGTGTATATCTCTCTGCCTCTATATCTACATTAAAAAAAAAGAATCTACCCAACAGTATTTTCTGAGACATCTCATCAAATTCATTTTAAATATAGTGACTAGTCTTCATCAATCAAGTAGCCATTTGTGCCAAGCAAATAGGAATACATTTTAATATTATATTAATTTCATATTGAAATGTTTACTATCAATATATTTTCTCAACAAGTAATGAGTTACATGGTGGTGTAGGAGTGGGAAGTAAGCTGAAGATTTGGCATTACTTATTTAGGAGGGTATGAAAAATAAAATAGGGTGAAAAAATAGTCTAGATTTGTATAAATACCTAAAAACACACAGATTGCTTTACATCCCATTCTTTTTTAACCTGTCAAAATTCATCACCAAGTTCATTGAAAACAAAGAGGCATGTTGTTAAACCTCTTTTCTAGGGACATGAACAGTGCTATAAAAATTTAATACTATTTTAGCAATTTTCTTTAACAACCAACCACATTTAGGTTATAAATAAGAATGCTTTCAAGTGCACTACAACAGTGGAACATAATTTTCCTTTTTTTAAAAAAATATAAATATATTTGTTTTAATTGGAGCTAATTACTTTACAATATTGTATTGGTTTTGTCATACATCAACATGGATCTGCCACAGGTATGCTGGAGAGGGTGTGGAGATAAGGCAGTTAAATTCCCAGTTTTTAAAGGAACCTCCACACTGTTCTTCATAGTGGGTTTACTAGTTTACATTTCTACCAACAGTGTAAGAGGGTTCCCTTTTCTCCACACCCTCTCCAGCATGCATTGCTTATAGACTTTTGGATAGCAGCCATTCTGACTGGTGTGAAATGGTACCTCACTGTGGTTTTGATTTGCATTTATCTAATAATGAGTGATGCTGAGCATCTTTTCATATGTTTGTTAACCATCTGTATGTCTTCTTTGGAGGAATGTTTGTTTAGTTCTTTGGTTCATTTTTTGATTGGGTCATTTATTTTTCTAGAATTGAGCTGCAGGAGTTGCTTGTATATTTTTGAGATAAGTTATTTGTCAGTTGCTTCATTTGCTATTATTTTCTCCCATTCTGAAGGCTGTCTTTTCACCTTGCTTATAGTTTCCTTTGTTGTGCAGAAGCTTTTAAGTTTAATTAGGTCCCGTTTGTTTATTTTTGCTTTTATTTCCAGTATTCTGGGAGGTGGGTCATAGAGGATTCTACTGTGATTTATGTCGGAGAATATTTTGCTTATGTTCTCCTCTAGGAGTTTTTTTGTTTTTAATTTAATTTAATTTTATTTTATTTTATTTTACAATATTGTATTGGTTTTGCTACACATCAACATGAATCCACCATGGGTGTGCACGTGTTCCCAATCCTGAACCCCCCCACCCACCTCCCTCCCCATACCATCTCTCTGGGTCATCCCAGTACACCAGCCCCAAGCATCCTTTTTCCCGCACCGAACCTAGACTGGCACTTCCTCTAGGAGTTTTATAGTTTCTGGTCTTACTTTTAGATCTTTAATCCATTTTGAGTTTATTTTTGTGTATGATGTGTTTAATTGTAATTGTATTCAAGAGCATAAGTTAAATGAAGAACTTGCTTCTTACCTACTAAATAAGGTTTATGTAATTTAGACCAGTGAATATGTGTTTGTGGGGGTGGAAGAGGTGAAGGTGTGTTTGCATCTTGATAATAAGTAGTAAAAATAGGATATTGCTTGAGAAATCATTATACATGCATCCCGTTGTCTGTTAATCATGAGACTTTTGAAATACCATTCATACAGATTTTGTTTCTAACTTTTTTTTTTTTAGCTTTCGTTTCATTTATTTTTTTTTTATTTTTATTTTTTGTTTAATGCTTATTCCATTTCACAGCACTGCATTGGTTCTGCCATACATTGACATGAATCAGCCACAGGTGTGGACGATCTCCCC
>SJYC01045967.1:0-20458 GCA_006408675.1 Madoqua kirkii
AGTAACAATATCACTTTTAATAGTAAAACGACTAAGGAGTATGTGTTTATAGGAAAACCAGACCACAAAAAAGTATGTGCAAAAAGGGTTAATATTGCTGAAAAGAGCTTCATAAAATTTTAACAGCTGCTTTACAATAATTACTTAGGGTAAGCTCACCCTTTTCTTTCATGTAAATATAAAGCTGACATAATTTTCTTTTTCAAATTTCTACATGTCAAAAAACCATATTTCCCAACCTTCATAAAATTGAATTTACATTTAAATGCAGTTCATTCTGCTGGGGGAAAAAAAAAAACTTAAGTGAAGAATAGTTTTATCTTAACTATAAATGTGGAGCTACAGGATTATGCCAACTTCATAAATTGAAGGGTTTAAATGAAAAGAAATATAATTCTGCATAATACTAGCTCATATGCTCATTAGAGAAAGATTACTTTCAATGATTTACCAAAATAAGCCCAATTAGTGTTCTAAACTGTCTCAGTGCCAAAAAATCAGGGAGAGAGGGCAGAGAATGAGAATATAGTATTCCTAATTAGACTGTATTTTATAGATGTCCAGAAAATGCTGAATGTGCATTTTATAGAGAATGATAAATCTTGCACTCTTAATGCAAATTCCTTATATCAACTTTGGTTTTCTGTGTAAATGGTTTAAAACAACATATTGCCCTGAGGTAAATTTAATTGACCTAATTCGACTTCCTTGCAACAAATTATATGAATTATGCATGATATTTATTTAATTTTGCATGGAAATTAAGTCGCAGACAATGAATCTCAAAACAAGAATGGGCATGTTTCATACATCATACATTTATTATGTTAATTTGATAATAAAAATGTTTGCAAGCAACTGACAATACAATTAAGCAGAAAAATTCAAGAATAATAAACAATTCTAAAATTATTTTTGACAAAGCTTTCTTACTTTTCCTTAAATAGTATTTGTTTTGCAAAAACTAAGTTTCCTTAGGTGCAAGAAAGGATGAAAGTGAAAGTCATTCAGTTGTGTCCAACTCGCGTCCGCATGGACTATACAGTCCATGGAATTCTCCAGGCCAGAATACTGAAGATTCCCTTCTCCAGGGGAATCTTCCTGACTTAGGGGTTAAACCTAGGTCTCCTGCATTGCAGAATTCTTTCCCAGCTGAGCCACCAGGAAACCCATGGATACTTGAGTAGGTAGCCTATCCCTTCTTCCTGACCCAGGAATCAAGCCAGGATTTCCTGCATTGCAGGTGGTCTTTTCACCAGCTGAGTTACAAGGGAAACTATATTCATACAAATATTTTTATACATGGAATGTGTGATGAGGATCCTTTGAGACATTAGTGGGTAGGAAACTATCTTAGCAGCTACACAGTTAAGTTTGTAGAATATTAGAAATTTCATTTAGGATCAACAATATTCACTCTGGCAGTAACTCTGATTATTCAACAGTTTTAGTATTTCCTTCAGCTGAAAGGGAATCCATTGCTCACTAAACTTTTGACCCACCATCCTGGTGATTAGGTTACTTCTGCTTTGATTTATGTACATGTTAAGGCTTCCCTGAAAGCTTAGTTAGTAAAGAATCCTCTGGCAATGCAGGAGACCCCGGTCTGATTCCTGGCTCAGGAAGATTCTATCCCTGGAGAAGGGATAGGCTACCCATTTCAGTATTCTTGGGCTTTCCTTGAGGCTCAGCTGGTAAAGAATCTGCCTGCAATGTGGGAGATCTGGGTTCGATCCCTGGGTTGGGAAGATCCCCTGAAGAAGGGAAAGGCTACCCACTCCAGTATTATGGTCTGGAGAATTCTGTGGACCATATAATCTGTTGGATAGATTGAGGCATATTGAAATACTACATTCCAGTTCATCATCTCAAAGCACACAGTTATATTTCTTTATCACAGGTGTTGATTCTATACAAAGATCTCCACTGTAGAGTCTGTTTCCAAGGGAATTCAAATAAGACCATCAGTAATAGGTATGCTCTAAGGAGGCAGATTTTAAGGTAAGACACCAGACATGGATCACACCAAACATTCCAGTTCATCATCTCAAAGCACACAGTTATATTCTTTATCACAGGTGTTGATTCTATACAAAGATCTCCACTGTAGAGTCTGTTTCCAAGGGAATTCAAATAAGACCATCAGTAATAGGTATGCTCTAAGGAGGCAGATTTTAAGGTAAGACACCAGACATGGATCACACCAGAAGGCTTATAATGAGGACATCATTACCACTTGTAGGTGGAACAATGTTGTACTTATTTATGCAAAATTAAGGTGAGATACTTGAGGCAAGAAATATATTGGTAGTTGTAATGTCCTAACTGAGAAATATAAATAGTAATGACTAAGAAATTGAATATTGTTAGGATAATAAATATCAATCAAAAATAGTGAAAAGTTGAAGATAATCATACATTTAAGGTGAAGTGTGAAAAACCACAGAGACTATATAATAAAAGCATTGCAAAGTGTGTTTAATGTGATAAAAGCAATGATAAATATGTATGGAAATTGGTACTGAGAGTGCTGAACCAAAGGGAATAGAACTTGAAAGTTAGGATTAAATCATGCCCCTTGATTATATAGTAATTTACCATTGCATCTGACAAATGTACTACTTTCCATTCTTATGAAGGAGGCCCAGATTCATTTCACAGTCTCATGGGACAGAAAACAATGCATATGTATGCTATTGATTCAGAGCTGTTTAACTCTCTTGCTTTCTGTCATAAAGTAGTTTGAATGGACCTGGAAAATCTGTAGAATCTAACAAACATTATATTAGTCATTCTGTCAATGATAACTTGTTAATTGAAGTAAATTACTAAGAATGAACAAATACACTGAAAGTCTCGGCAAGACATATGTGTTCTAGAAAACAGAAATTTAATAAAATTCAAAGCCTTACTATATCAGTGAATATTTTTAGGGACCCAGCTATCTAAGAGATGCTGGGACATACTTTCTAAAAAATGAATCATTGCATCTTATATGTCATATTAAGAAAGAAGCACAATATTTGATAATTTTTTACTCTGGAGGCAGCAGCATATTCTAAACTTGTAAATAATAGTGTGCCATTTTTTACAAGTAATGTTATTGTGGACTGAATTGTCTCCCCTTCCTTCCAAATTCATATGTTAAAGTCCTTAACCCTTAAAGTGATGACATTTGGAAATGGGACCTTTAGAAGACAATTAGGTTTAGATGAGATCATGGGGCCCTCATGTTGGGATTAGTTCCCTTATAACAGGAAGAGATACCAGAGCTCTGTTTCTATCCTTATGCTCACAAAGAAGAGGTCACATGAGCACGTAGAGAGATGGTCCCTAGATTCCAGAACTATGATAAATAGATATCTATTATTTAAGCTACCAGCTTATGGAGTTTTGTTATAGTAGCCTAAGCAAGACAAACATAAAAGACTGTCAGATTTTAGCAGAATTCAGAATATGAAAGGACTCTGAGATTTAGGTGGCAATTCAGGCAGTGCTATCATTTGAACCATACAAGTCAAAAGACACTAGAGGTAAAATATGCTGTTAGAAAATACCATATATGCAGCTCATGGCCACCTCAGTATGAAAATCACAACTTAGAACTTTAAACTAATGGAGCCAATTTTTTTACCTGTAGTGTATAACTGTACACAATACAAAAATAATTCTGATGTGTTATGGGCCTTGTGGAGACAGAAAGTCTTATATCAAGATATGCCATTTGATACATCAAGTAATCATGTGATCAAAACTTCTTTATAATCCAGTTTCTTTCAGAGCCAAGTCAAAGTCAGAGGTAGTGAAGTTGCTCAGTTGTATCTGACCCTCAGCGACCCCATGGATTGCAGCCTTCAAGGCTCCTCCGTCCATGGGATTTTCCAGGAAAGAGTGCTGGAGTGGATTGCCATTTCCTTCTCCAGGGGATCTTCCCGACCCAGGAATCGAACCCCGGTCTCCCACATTACAGGCAGACGCTTTACTGTCAGAGCCACCAGTCAGAGGTGGCCCACCATAAATCCATCACTGGGTGGAAGTGGTACATTCAAGATCAATCACAAGCAGAACTAAAGAATCCAAAAATCTGCATGACTAGATAATCTCCCTGTCATCCATTACCATGACACTGTGTCTTCCTGCTCATCTTGTGGGCATAGGTCCTTATGACTAACTAATGGAGGAGGGAAAAGGCAAAGCTTGCTTAATAGACACTTTACTTAATATGGGATGCCCAGTAATAAAGGATGGTTGCTGTGCTAAAGTCAAAGTTTGTGTGAAAGGTAGAAGAACCCAAGGTGAGAATATAGTCTGACTCATAGGAATAGAGAATAGCTTTGTTAATTGGTCAGTGGTTTAAAAAGACTAACAAGCAGAGATAAGGAAAACTGGGGAAGGGTCAAGTTGATGGACTTAGAAATGTGATCACAAGATATGGAGGCCTTTGAACCCTATATTAATGTTCACTAAATAGCATTCATATAGAAATTCTCTATCCAAGTCCTACAGAGAGTTCCATCTAACAGCATACAATCCAGAGTAATATTGTTTTGAACCAAAAGAAAAAAATAAAATCAAATAAAATTAGATGAGGTTCTGGATACATATTGGAATCCACTGAATTAGTATCCAGGAAAGGACATGAACACTGCATCAGATCCTCAAGTGGGAGGAGTCAGAGTTCAGTATCAGTGTCTACGTACTTGGGCTGTCAGGCTGTTCCACCACAGCAGTAAGTGGTCAAACAGATCTTTCTGCTATGCTTGAGTATCTGCAATAAGTACGTGCAATATTAGGACTCTAGGCCTACAATACTGTGCACCATACATTTCTGAGTCTTTAGGTTAATTGTGTGGAGAGAGATCTTTTAATATTTTTCTCTTTGTAAGCCCTAAAAAGCTACTTCCTGACCACCATGGCCCTCTGCTCAGCTGTGATCAGATATGCTTCAAAATGTTTGATACTTCTTTGTAAGAGCAGTCTCACCTGGCAGCAGCAGCAGTTCTTCAATTTTCTTTCTTGGTTCTATATATACTTGGTCCTATCAGTTCAGTTAAGTTCAATCACTTAGTCATGTCTGACTCTTCACAACCTTGTGCTCTGTAGTACACCTGGCTTCCCTGTCCACTACCAAATTCCAGAGCTTTCTCAAACTCATGTCCATAGAGCTGCCATCCAACCATCTCATCCTCTGCCATTCTCTCCTCCTGCCTTCAATATTTTCCAGCATCAGGGTCTTTTCCAATGAGTAAGTCTTTGCATCAGGTGGCCAAAGTATTGGGGTTTCAGCTTCAGCGTCAGCCCTTCCAATGAATATTCAGGACTGATTTCCTTTAGGATAGACAGGTTGGATCTCCTTGATGTCCAAGGGACTCTCAAGAGTCTTCTCCAACACCACAGTTCAAAAGCATCAATTCTTCAGCAATCAGCTTTCTTTATAGTCCAACTGTCATATCCACACATGACTACTGAAAAAAACAACATAGCTTTGACTAGACAGACCTTTGTCAGTAAAGTACTCTCTGCTTTTTAATATGCTGTCTAGGTTTGTCATAACTTTTCTTCCGAGGAGCAATCATCTTTTAATTTCATGGCTATAGTCACCATCTGCAGTGATTTTGGAACCCGAGAAAATAAAGTCTGTCACTGTTTCCCCATCTATTTGCCATGAAGTGATAGGACCACATGCCATGATCTTAGTTTTTTTGAATGCTGAGCTTTAAGGCAGCTTTTTCATTCTCCTCTTTCACTTACATCAAGAGGCTCTTTGGTTCCTCTACTCTGTGCATAAGGGTGGTATTATCTGCATATCTGAGGTTATTGATATTTTTCTGTGCAATCAATCTGGATTATAGTTTATGCTTCATTCATTCTTCCATTTCTCATGATGTCCTCTGCATATGAATTAAATAAGGAGGGTGACATTATACAACTTCAACGTACTCCTTTTCCAATCTGGAACCATTCCATTGTTCCATGTCTGGTTCTAACTGTTATGTCTTGACCTCCACACAGATTTCTCAGGAGGCAAGTAAGGTGAAGGATGCTTAATTTGCACTATGCTTCATGGATGAGTTTGGTATGTATTGGGAAGTAAATTAGTGGAAAGTGTTTTTTTGCAGTTGTTGTTGTTGCTGTTGTTGCTTGATTTGCACATGTGACCAGAGTGAGTCTCTGGCTAAAACCATGGCTAGTGGTCTTTCTGAAGAGACAAATTACAAGACGACAGACTCAAATGCTTTTTTAAAGTGGGTTGAGATACAAAACCAGGAACCATGATACAAACTGTGGAAGGTTACTAAATCAGATAGTATGGGTTTGATGATTAGAGAGTGCCCTCACAGTGTGAAGTTTATGGTTTGGCATTAAATAGTATCAAAATAATTATGACCATGTTTTTCCCAAATTGGTGAGAAAATAGCTAATGATGTAAAAATGTTCCTGAACCTACTTCTGCATTATATTAAAGGTCTTATAAATGAAATTATTTGTATGTCATATCCATTGAAACCGATTATAAAGTTATCCATAATATTGTGGGGAGTCTACAGGTCTGGAGCCAAAAATATCAAGTTAATTTCCCAGTTGTGAAAACTTTTAGCAAAATTATTTAATTTTCTCTGTGTCAGATTCTTGATTAGTAAAATCTTAATGCTAACTATTCTAACGAAAAATTTTCTGAGGTTTATAGGAGATATTCATAACTTAATACATATTAGTCCTGTTATGTTGAGAAAAATGTTAACGATTTCTTTCTCCTTTTTTATTGAAAAATCTAACCTTGAAATAAATTTCTTGCTCTGTTTCCCTGGAAACTTTTTGTTTCCAGGCAATATAGATTATTTTAAAATGACCACTCATTGGTCAGTTTCATCTGGAATTGAAACACTGCTAAGAAACACTGTATTCCTAGTAGGAAGCTATATCTTAGAATTTCCCGAGTGACTCTTGTCATGGAGAATATTGCTTACCATCATCTCTTTGGAGTTATACTTATTGGATGGTTATAATAAATGATGGTTCTTCTTTGGAAAAGGGTACCTAAGGTAAGGTGGCTCTTCATCCCTTCCAACTGAATCTCATTCACTCACTGCTGAGCCCATGCTCTAAAGTAATGCCATGGCTGCTGGATGGTCTGCTCTGACTGCTTTCAATAAGAAGAAATTCCTGCTGCTTCCCTGCTGTTCTATTCCACTTCTTGTCATGTGCTTTACTAAATGAATCTGATGCTAAGTGTGGCCTACTCAGTAAACACCCCTTGAGTGTTTAAATAAGTCTAAAATAAAGAGCTGTTAAATCCTTCTTTGCTAAGTCACATTGTGATTGAAAAACAGAATGCAGTTTGTTACATTGCAAGATAATATAGGCTAGTGTTAAGAAGAACTATATTTAAGGCTTATGAATAAATTTGAGAGTAAACCCTTAACAATTGCCTAGTGAATTTCTATAGCAAAATCAAAAGGTGAGGGACCTCCCATATTCTTTAATGAAAATCTAACATTTCCTCTCATCAATCGTCTTATACGACAAATTGTAAAGTTATTCAGTGAGGGTATTTATATATTAAGGGAACCCAAAACACTGAGTTGATGATGAATTTCAAACATTATGATATCTTATTTGCTTGAAGTCAGATAAAA
Source organism: Madoqua kirkii (assembly GCA_006408675.1). Lineage (NCBI taxonomy): Eukaryota > Metazoa > Chordata > Mammalia > Artiodactyla > Bovidae > Madoqua > Madoqua kirkii. Next base: position 7,638 of record SJYC01045967.1, read on the forward strand.
TTAGGAGGGGAACTGTTTCAACCACTACCAGTACCACAGCAGCAGAAGCAAATGATGACAGAGTGGAATACCATAGAAATGAGATTTTTCAGATAAATTGTCTCAAGACTCAAAGTTGAGCTAACCTAAAGGAAAATTATTCCTATGCTCAATAATATTTTTAAATATAAATTTATTTATTTTAATTGAAGGTTAATTACTTTACAATATTGTATTGGTTTTGCCATACTTCAACATGAATCCTCTATAGGTATACACATGTTCCCCATCCTGAACCTCCCTCCCTCCTCCCTCCCTGTACCATCCCTCTGGGTCATCCCAGTGCACCAGCCCCAATCATCTATGATGAAATCTATGCTTTTTGTGATTTGTAAGGGAGACAGGGCTGAAGGTGGCTCTCATTTCAACCAGTTCTGCCAAATGGTGAGAAAAAATGAAACTGTTCAAATAATTTCTTGGAGAGATTCCAGTCTGAAACAAACTCTTTAGTTAACCTCATATTGCACATGCCAACATGAGACAGGAACACAAAGGTGTTTTCCTGTCTGGCTAGTTGACTTTACTGTGAAACTGTGGTGGCAGGGGTGATAATGAGTACAAAAGAACAGCAGCAGCAACAACAACAACAACAACAAAAGTATTGATGCTTTGTGCTCTGGAAAGTATTTTTCGTATAAGGAATAAAAACTAGAATGTCTTAACTGTTTCATATTCTTTAAAAAACACACTCATTTTCCTGAAGGGAATGTGGATAAACAATTGAAAATAATTGCAGGAACAAAGGAGCCTGAGGGTAAAATTACTGATGAAGAAAGTGTCGAGAGAGTATCAGACATGATGTACTGTCAGACTTAGAAATCTAGTTGTGTGTGGTGCTATTTATTTTTGTTGCAGCTCTTAGTCATTAGTTAGCCACTTCTCATTCCCCTGAGTCCCCACCCTATGTTTATCGAACCTGGTTCTCTGAAAGGGTTCTGACTAATTAAAGACCTACATTTGCATTCTCATGCCTACAAATGAGGTTGTTGCAATGTTTCTCTTTTAAGATGTGATGACCGGTAGTATTTTAAATTACTTAATAATGTAAAAATATAGACAAATGTTAACATATAAACACTTTCTTATTTTATCTATAATTTTTCACAATGCCTTTTTTATACGTTTCCTTATTGACTTCATTTCATAACAATGTTAGCCTTTAGTAAAGCTTCATAGCTAGTTTTTCCTTTGTGTGCGTATGCTCAGTCATAGTCCAATTTTTTGTGGCCTTATGGACTGTGGCCTGCCAGGTTCCTCTGTCCATTGAATTTTCAAGGCAAGATTACTGGAGTGGGTTGCCATTTCCTACTCCAAGGGGTCTTCCCGACCTAGGGATCAAAACCTGGTCTCCTGCATCTCCTTCATTAGCAGGCAGATTCTTTACTACTGGTGCCCCTAGGGAAGCCCATTAAATAGCTTGATATTCTGTGAAACATCTTTCTCTATCAGTTTATCAAACTTGTGTGTGCTGTGTTTAGTTGTGTCCAACTCTTTGGGACCCCCATGGGTTGTAACCCACATGGCCCCTCTGTCCGTGGAGTTTTCCAGGCAAGAATAAGTTTATCAAATTTACTCACTGTTATATACCTAACAACTAGTATAGTGCTTAGTGTATTTTCACTTGAATAAATAAATGACTGGGTGAATGAATGAAAGAGGATATTACAGCAGTAATCCATATTGTGTTTTCCACACTTAGAATCTCTATTCACAGAATTATGGGATTCCTATATTATTCAAAACTCTCCAGAAGTCTTTCATACCTGAGTTCGTTGTATCTGACTCTCTGTGACCCCAAGGACTGTAGCCCTTCAGACTCCTCTGCCCATTGGATTCCCCAGGTGAGTATACTTTAGTGAGTTGCTATGCCTTTCTCCAGGGGATCTTCCCATCCCAGAGACTGAACACATGTCTCTTACATCTTCTGCATTGCAGATGAGGTCTTTACTAGTTACTGGGATCCAGCCTGGGGAAAGTCCAGAGATACCCTCAGGATGAATGGTGTAGGCGAATGAAAGAATTACATGGGGAGATCAAGCTTCAGTGAGCGAGGCCCATAACTTTATTTTCAAAAAGAGCTTTTATACCCTGACTTGTACATAGAGGAAAATGATAGATGCAAAGTAATGCAGAGTCAGCTCAAACATTCCAGCAGTTTTGCCTTTATCAAAACCAGGATTTTTTCTGCATACCTTTCCCATAAATAAGGGTCTTATGTTGTGTACATTATCTTCTGGCCTTAGAGGCCTGTTGACATTTTATGACCCTTTTTTTGATAAAGGTTGATCAACCAGAAAACTTGTTTTCCCTTGAAGTGTTTTTTTTTTTTTTTTTATACCTCTAATCTGTGTCAGCCTCAGAAAGTATTAAAGAGAGTTACATTCTCAGGGAGTAAAGGTGGAGTGTGCTACAACAACAAAAAAAGAACTTATTAGCTCAAAGGTCTGATGTGGTTAATACCAAGGCTACTACTTGTTTTTCTTACATTCCAACTATATTAACTAATGCACTCCCAGGCACACAATGGATAAGGGATATAGGAACTTGGCAGCAAGCATTAGCTCAACAATGAAACCCTTCACCAGTATTATTTTAATAAAACTTTTTCACCCCTTGAAGGGCTCTATATTTTTAGAATGCTTAGGCTTACCATGTCATGGTTTGTGAACAATCATATGCATAGTTGCAAGAGTCTGGATAAACCTGCCAAGCAAGTTAGAATGCTAGCAGGGAGGTTTGAATTGAAATGCTCCTTTCATGTCCAGGAGACTTATCAGCTAGAGCCCTGAGTTGATTTTCTCCAGAGAAAGGTGGTCAGGGATAGCCCGCTTTTAATGTTAGAAGAGTTGGTGAAAAGCATAATATAGTATACAGTAGACAGACAGATTTTGGTTTGGGGTAGATGCTCGAACAGGTCCAGGGAGTCCTTCAAGTTCTGATCTGCCTTGCCTGTCAGGTCTCCTCCGGATGACCTTGTCATGGGTGGGATCTCCCGTGCTGGCTCTCGGCAACTAGTACCACCTGGGAAGCCCACCTGAGTTCTATGCTCAGTGATTTTTCTTATTTTGACCAATGAATTGTGCATTGTCTAATAGCTAATCTCTCTACTTGTGTACTAAATTGCAACATTTTGACCTCTCTCTTTCACCATCATCCCTTCTGTTTCAATTAATCTTCCCTGAACATAACTTGTTAATTTGTCCCCATCTTAAAACAAGATGGGAAAAAAAAACTATCTTCCAAAATCCCAGTCTTTGCTCCATTTCAGGTTAAAAGTCCTTGGAAAGCCAGTATAGTTTAGAACTATTGTGAACCCACTGTCATTCTCTTCTTCCTGCCTCCAAAACTACTGGTTGTTTTTGCTGTTATGGTTGTTAAATTGCTCAGTTGTGTCCAACTCTTTGGGACTTGGCATCTAAGGCAAAGTATATCTGTGTTTTATAGGCTGTTTGATATAATTAAGTATTTTTCATACAGTAGATGTCAATAGAGAGATAAGATATTTGATTCTCAATTGGACAAAACACCCAATGTGATTTGTGTATATAACAAACCACCCATAAATATAATGAGTCAATATTTTATTCCTCAAAGTTTTATCTGTTCAGTTCAAACAGTGAAAAAAAGCTTATAGATTTCAGGTAGAGAATAAAAAGAATGTGTGATATTTTCCAAAAGCTGCTTCCCTTCCCTTAGATGAATACTATGAAAATATAAATCATTTAGGACACTATCATATTCCATTGAGAAAAAAAAATGTTTGTGTATATACATTTTGCACATTTAAAGGGGCTTCCTTCATAGCTCAGATGGTAAAGAATATGCCTGAAATGCAGGAGATCTTTTCAAGATTATATGGTAGACAAAATGCTGAAACTCTGATGGAAAACTGAAAATCCATCCTTCATTGTTCAGTGTCCCTAGAGTTGTTCTGATTTCCCATCAGTTGAAAAACCATAAGAGAAGAAAAAAAGAAGTGTGATAGATATACTGAGGAAATTGAAGTGCTAAATTATGCTGCATCTCTGGTTCTGAAACCCTGTACTAAGAAATAATTTAGTTTCTCTGATTCATAATATTCAACAGGGCAGAGTTTCTTAATCACTAAAAACACTATTTCTTCTTGATAAATATCTCTCCAACTTTTAGCATTATTTGTCTAAAATTAATCATATATTATGATAAAAAATTTAAAGTATTTGAACAAAGATGTTATTTTATTCTTGAACTAAATATACTCTCCATATGCACCATTTGGATACAACTGTGCATAGTAAAAAAGATCACATCCTCAGCTATCGTATCCTCTCTTTATCCGAAATAATGGAGAAAAGCTGTGGGAGAGAGGGACTATTGAAGTGAAAAAAGGGGACACTTTTAGCTAGGAAAATGTATATACAGGAAAAATACCAGAGTAGGTAAAAGTATAAGTGAAATGGTTCAAGAGGAGAGAAAGACAGGATGCAGACAATCCAAATTAGAGAACTGGTCAAAGTACAGACTTGGCTTGGAAATATTGTGGGTTCAGCTCCAGGCCACAGCAATAACATGAATAATAGCTATGTTTACAGTATATTGTAGTTTATTAAGTATGCAGTAGCATTATGTTAAAAAAACTATATATATATATACCACTGCACACCAGGCCTCCCTGTCCATCACCAGCTCTCGGAGTTCAGAGATTCATGACCATCAAGGCAGTAATGCCATTCAGGCATCTCATCCTCTGGCATCCCCTTCTCCTCCCGCAACCAATCCCTCCCAGCATCAGAGACTTTTCCAATGAGTCAACTCTTCACATTAGGTGGCCAAAGTACTGGAATTTCAGCTTTAACATCATTTCTTCTAAACAAATCCCAGGGCTGATCTCCTTCAGAATGGACTGGTTGGATCTCCTTGCAGTCTAAGGGGCACTCAAGAATCTTCTCCAACACCACAGCTCAAAAGTATCAATTCTTCGGCGCTCAGCTTTCTTCACAGTCCAACTCTCACAATCATACATAACCACTGGAAAAACTATAGCCTTGATTAGACGGACCTTTTTTGGCAAAGTGATGTCTCTGCTTTTGAATATGTTATCTAGGTTGGTCATAACTTTTCTTCCAAGGAGTAAGCATTTTTTAATTTCATGGCTGCATCACCATTTGCAGTGATTTTGGAGCCCCCCAAATAAAGTCTGACACTGTTTCCACTGTTTCCCCATCTATTTCCCATGAAGTGGTGGGACCGGATGCCATGATCTTCATTTTCTGAATGTTGAGCTTTAAGCAAACTTTTTCACTCATCTCTTTCACTTTCATCAAGAGGCTTTTTAGCTCCTCTTCACTTTCTGCCATAAGAGTGGTGTCATCTGCATATCTGAGGTTATTGATATTTCTCCCAGCAATCTTGATATCAGGTTGTGCTTCTTCCAGCCCAGCATTTCTCAGGATGTACTCTGCATATAAGTTAAATAAGCGGGGTGACAATATACAGCCTTGACATACTCCTTTTCCTATTTGAAACCAGTCTGTTTTTCCAGGACCAGTTCTAACTGTTGCTTCCTGACCTGCATATAGGTTTCTCAAGAGGCAGGTCAGGTAGTCTGGAATTCCATCTCTTTCAGAATTTTCCACAGTTTATTGTGATCCACACAATCTAAGGCTTTGGCATAGTCAATAAAGCAGAAATAGATTTTTTTTTTGAAATCTCTTGCTTTTTCCACGATCCATTGGATGTTGGCAATTTGATCTCTTTTTCCTGTGCCTCCTCTAAAACCAGCTTGGACATCTGGAAGTTCATGGTTCACGTTTTGCTGAAGCCTGGCTTGGAGAATTTTGAGCATTACTTGACTAGCATGTGAGATGAGTGCAATTGTGGGTTGTTTGAGTCTTTTTTGGCATTGCCTTTCTTTGGGAATTGAATGAAAACTGACTTTTTCTAGTCCTGTGGCCAGCCACTGCTAAGTTTTCAAGTTTGCTGGCATATTGAGTATAAGACTTTCACAGCATCAACTTTCAGGATTTGAAATAGCTCAACTGGAATTCCATCACCTACACTAGCTTTGTTCTGACAGAATGTGGTCCACTGGAGAAGAGAATGACAAACCACTTCAGTATTCTTGCCTTGAGAACCCCATGAACAGTATGAAAAGGAAAAATGATAGGATACTGAAAGAGGAACTCCCCAGATTGGTAGGTGCCCAATATGCTACAGGAGATTAGTGGAGAAATAACTCCAGAAAGAATGGAAAAATGGAGCCAAAACAAAAACAATACAATAGTTGTGGATGTGACTAGTGATAGAAGCAAGATCTGATGCTGTAAAGAGCAAAATTGCATAGGAACCTGGAATGTCAGATCCATGAATCAAGGAAATTTGGAAGTGGTCAAACAAGAGATAGCAATGTGAACGTCAACATTCTAGGAATCAGCGAACTAAAATGGACTGGAATGGGTGAATTTAACTCAGATGACCATTATATCTACTACTGAAGGCAGGAATCTCTCAGAAGAAATGGAGTAGCCATCATGATCAGCAAAAGAGTCTGAAATGTAGTACTTGGATGCAATCTCAAAAATGACAGAATGATCTGTGTTCATTTCCAAGGCAAACATTTAGTATCAGAGTAATCCAAATCTATGCCCCAATCAGTAATGCTGAAGAAGCTAAAGTTGAACAGTTCTATGAAGACCTACAAGACCTTTTAGAACTAACACTCAAAAAAGATGTCCTTTTCACTATAGGTGACTGGAATGCAAAAGTCGGAAGTCAAGAAACACCTGGAGTAACAGGCAAATTTGACCTTGGAATATGGAATGAAACAGAGCAAAAACTAATAGAGTTTTGCCAAGAAAATGCACTGGTCATAGCAAACACCCTCTTGAAGCAACACAAGAGAAGACTACACATGGATATCACCAGATTATAAACACCAAAATCAGATTGGTTATATTCTTTGCAGCCAAAGATGGAGAAGCTCTATATAGTCAACAAAAACAAGACCAAGAGCTGACTGTGGCTCAGACCATGAACTCCTTATTTCCAAATTCAGACTTAAATTGAAAAAAGTAGGGAAAACCACTAGACCATTCAGGTGTGACCTAAATCAAATCCTTAATGATTATACAGTGGACCTGAGAAATAAATTTAAGGGACTAGATCTGATAGAGTGCCCAATGAACTATGGACTGAGGTTTGCAACATTGTCCTGAGACAGGGATCAAGACCATTCCCATGGAAAAGAAATGCAAAAATGCAAAACGACTGTCTGCAGAGGCCTTATAAATAGCTGTGAAAGAAGAGAAGCGAAAAGCAAAGGAGAAAAGATATAAGCATCTGAATGTAGAGTTCCAAAGAATAGCAAGAAGAGATTAAAAAAAAAAAAAAGTCTTCCTCAGCGATCAATGCAAAAAAAAAAAAAAAAAAAGCGAAAAGCAAAGGAGAAAAGATATAAGCATCTGAATGTAGAGTTCCAAAGAATAGCAAGAAGAGATTAAAAAAAAAAAAAAGTCTTCCTCAGCGATCAATGCAAAAAAAAAAAAAATAGAATGGGAAAGACTAGAGATCTCTTCAAGAAAATTAGAGATTCCAAGGGAACATTTTATGCAAAGATGGGCTCAATGAAGGACAGAAATGATATGGACCTAACAGAAGCAAAGATATTAAGAAGAGGTGGCAAGAATAGACAGAAGAACTGTTCAAAAAAGATCTTCAAGATCAAGATAATCATGATGATGTGATCACTCACCTAAAGCCAGACATCCTGGAATGTGAAGTGGGCCTTAGAAAGCATCACTACAAAAAAAGCTATATATATAATTTAAGAATAATTTATTGATAAAAATGTTAACTATCTTATGAGCCTTTAGGGAGTCATTATCTTTTTGCTGGTTGTGACTTGACTTGATGTTAGTGACTCTTAGTGATGATAGTGACTGTTAGTGGTGTTAGTGGTGTTACTGAAGTTGGGGTATCTGTGATAATTTCTTAAAATACTACAGTAAAAATGTTTGCTGTCAGTTGATTCCTCCTTTCATGTACAATTTCTCTGTTAAAGTACAATGCTATTTGATAGCATTTTACTCACAGTAGAAATTCTTTCAAAATTCGAGTCAATCCCTCACATCCTGCCACTATTTCACCAATTAAGGTTGTGTACCATTTTAAATCCTTTGCTGCCATTTTTAACAATCATTGCAGTACCTTTACTTTCCATCTCAATAAACTACTTCCTTTGTTCATCTATAAGAAACAATTTTTCATCTGTTAAAGTTTCATCATGAAATTGCAGCAATTCAGTCATATCTTCAGGGTCCTCATCTAGGTTCTCTTGCTATTTCCACCACATCTTACACTGAAGTCTTGAATCCATCAAATTCATCCATGAGGATTGGAATATACCTTTTCCAGTTTATGCTGACATTTTGACCTTTTCTTATGTGTCACAGTTGTTCTTAGTCGCCTTTAGAATGGTGAATCTTTTCTGGGAAGTGTTCCGTTTATTTTGTGCAGATCTAATAGATGGGAAAACAGAGAGAATTTATTGTGGGGGCTCCAAATTCACTACAGATGGTGACAGCAGCCATGAAATTAAAAGATGCTTGCTTCTTGGAAGAAAAGCTATGACCAACCTAGACAGCATACTAAAAAGCAGAGACATTAATTTACCAAGAAACATCTGTCTAGTCAAAGCTGTGGTTTTTCCAGTAATCATGTATGAATGTGAGAGTTGAACCATAAAGAAAGCTGAGCACTGACAAACTGATGCTTTTGAACTGTGGTGTTGAAGACTTTTGAATGTCCCTTGGACTACAAGGAGATTAAGCCAGTCAATCCTAAATGAAATCAGTCCTGAATATTCATTGAAGGACTGATGCTGAAGCTGAAGCTGAAGCTCCAATACTTTGGCCACCTGATGTGAGGACTGGACTCATTGGAAAAGACTTTAATGCTGAGAAAGATTGAAAGTGGGAAGAGAAGGGTATAACAGAGGATGGCATGGTTGGATGGCATCACCAAGTTGATAGACATAAGTTTGAGTAGACTCTGGTAGTTGGTGATGGACAGGGAAACCTGGCATACTGAAGTCCATGGGGTTGCAAAGAGTCAGACGTGACTGAGCGACTGAACTCAACTAATGAGATGAATCACTAATCTATCTGCATCCTGACAAAATGTATTTTTAAAATAATAAGACTTGAAAGTAAAAATTACTCTTTAATCTATGAGCTGTAGAATTAACATTGTTGTGTGACAAGTAATGAAAACAACTTTATTCTCATTTTACGCCTTCATCAGAGCTCTTGAGTGAAGAGGTGCATTGAATAAACAGTACTATTTTGAAAGGATTTATTTTTCCTAAGCATTAAACTCAACAATGGACTTAAAATACTAATTGAACCATGTTGTCAATAGATGTACTGTCACCCAGGCCTTCTTGTTCCATTTATAGATAACACACAGAATAGATTTAACATAATTCTTAAGAGGCCTAGAATTTTCAGAATGGTAAGTGGGCATTGACTTCAATTTAAAGTCATCAACTGCTTAAGTCCCTCACAATTTAAAAGTCAGCTTAACTTTTTAAAAAATTATTTTATTTATTTATTATTATTTACTTTACAATATTGTATTGGTTTTGCCATGCATCAACATGAATCCACCACGGGTGTACACATGTTCCCAATCCCAAACCCCCCTCCCACCTCCCCCCTACACAGGTTAACTTTTGAAGATTTGAGATCAGCCACTGACTTCTCTCTAGTTATGATAGTCCCATATGGCATCTTCTTCCAATAAAAGATTGTTTTATCTACATTGAAACACTTTGTTTAGTGTAGCTACCTTTGTTACTATATTAGCAAGATCTTCTGGATAATGTGCTGCAACTTTTACATCAGCACTTGCTACTTCAGCTTGCACTTTGGTATTATGGAGATGCCTCAAATCTCATGAAATTACCTCTGCTAGTTTCAAACTTCCCTTCTTCAGCTTTCTCATTCTGTCAGCTTTCATATGACTAAAGAAAGATGGGGTCTTGCTCTGGGCTAGGCTTTGGCTTAAGGATCTATAGTGGTTGATTTGATCTTCTAACCAGACCACTAGAGCTTTCTCCATATCAGATACTCTACTGTTCAAATAGCACAATCATTTTTAAGGCTTCTAGATCATTATAAACTATGATTATAATAATTATCATAATTTAGTTTGATTTTTTTAAAACTTCATTTTCAGCCTCTAAGACCAAAAAGAGTTAAAGGTGATTACATATGAATGATATCAGGTGTTAATACTAATAAGTAAAATTATAGAAGGAAAAAAACTCTCCTCTATTTTTGAGTCACTCCAGTGCAGATGCTAAGGGATCCAGAACAGTTTCATGGCCCTTTCCAGTATGTAAATAATGAGAAATATACCAGGAATAAGAAAATGAGCCCAAGACAAGCTCTAAGACAAGCTATAGATTTGTAAAGGATTTATGCTTCAAAATCACTGAAGCAGTCACTATTCAGGCCCACTGAAAATCTATCTGCTCAATCTGGCAGTTGTGTACAGGACTCTTTCATCTATAAATTAGAGCTAATGATGCTGCCACAGAAAATTCATTTGAAAGATACTGTAAAATGCAAAGCATCATTATGCTATTGCACATGGTTCACTGCTCTGTCTACTGGTATATACAGTGTCAAAAACAGTTTTCTTCATTCTGCTGGTAAATGAAAACTAAATATGTTGGTATTATCATTCTTTATCACTTTTGTGGATGTCACATTTAACTGAGTCAACACTTTGTCATTTGATCTATTTAAATCATTTATCAAACATGTGATCACTGTTATAGAAACTGCTTGTATTTTGAGATTCTTTCACAAAATAGACAATTAAATAGGCAATTAGTATTTTGGTTTTGCTCTTTTAATATTTGGTTTCACTCTTACTTAAAAGAATTTATGTTTTGTTATTTTCTGAGTTTTATTAACATATAATATCTTTCATGTGTTTCTGTTGTTTGTTGTTGTTTAGTCAGTAAGTTGTGCCCAATGCTGTTGTGACCTCATGAACTGTAGACCACCAGGCTCCTTTGTCCATGGGGTCTCCCAGGCAAGAACACTGGAGTGGGTTGCCATTTCCTTCTCCAGAGGTTCTTTCTGGCCCAGGGATTGAACTCACATCTCCTGCATTGGCAGATTCTTTACCACTGAGCCACCATGGAAACGCTTCTTACAAGTTTGTTGTTTAGTTCCTAAGTCGTGTCTGACTCTTTGTGACCCCATGGAATGTAGTTGCCAGGATTCCCTGTCCTTCACCAGCTCCCCGAGTTTACCCAAACTTATGTCCATTGAGTTGATCATGCCATTCAACCATCTCATCCTCTGTCATCCCTTTCTCCTTCTGCCTTCAATCTTTTCTAGCATCAGGAATCCAGCATCAGTGAGTCCATTCTTTGCATCAGGTGGCCAAAATATTGAAGCTTTAGCTTCATCATCAGCGATTTCAATGAATATTCAGTGTTGACTTCCTTTAGGATTGGCTGCTTTGATCTTGCTGTCCAAGGGACTCTCAAGAGTCTTCTCCAGCACAGTAGTTTGAGCATCATTTTTTCAGTGCTCAGACTTCTTACGGTCAAGTTTAGCTCATCATAAATGTGAAAGTTCAGGAAATGCAATTTATTCTTCTCCACACATGCCTCATTTTTATTTTTTTCTAAATCAAAACTTACCTTCAAATGTTTCCCCCCTTGACTGCGTACCTTAAACAAGTCAGGTCTATTGACATACATTGTTGGTGAGGTAACTACAATCAATATATAAATTCATACAGAACCTCCTCAAGTATCAAACAATCTACTCTCATGTTCAGTTCTTTTTCCTTACTTCTGACTTGTATTTTCTACTGTTCTTGAGGTTGGTCATGATATTTTTGTCTTCTTGAATTCTTTAGACTTATCAACTGACCTTGGTTTTCCCAGACTGACACTCAATATTCTCAAAAATATTTTTTCTCTCACCTTCTGCCTTTACTTGGCAAAATTCCCTCTCCTAAATTTAAATATTAAAACATAAACCATAGAATAACTCCCACAGCTTAACACACTTCCCCATGTGTTTAGAGGAAGATGGAAGAATCTAAACAAACAACTCTTTGCCTTAGATATCTTGTTTCCGTATATTTCCGTATACGAACCTGTCACTTTATTATCCCAAGTTTTTCCCTACTGATTTGTTCTATCAAGCCTCTGCTTCTGGGAGAGGCTATTTCCATATAACTGCCCTCTCTGGATTCTGATAACCATACTAGCCCATGTCCTAAGTTATTGTAAATAAATCCACTACTGCTAGAACTTGTCCTGTACTATATCCTGTGGTTTCTCTACATAAGCCTTTAGTGAACTCTATTACAACTGCCTAAATTTAGGGTGCTATTTACTTTCAGTGTACTACAACTTTAAACATCTTCCATATCATGATAAAATAATTTCATAACAGTGTGATTATAACATTTTTTACCAAAATAAATAAATTATTAAATAAATATTTAATAAGGGGCAATAGAGAATAGATGGTTTGATGTCATCACTGACTCAATGGACATGGTTTTGAGCAAACTCTGGGACATAGTGAAGGATAGGATTGTCTAGCAACTGCTGTCCATGGGGTCTCAAAGAATTGGATACGACAGCTATTGAACAACAACAAAATGGATATAAACTTAGCATATGATCTTATATTACTAAATGAGCCTCTCATAAATGAAATAGATAGCCAAATAATTTTAGTACTGTTTTTTGACATTATATTACA